>JAEIFT010000361.1:0-266486 GCA_018904225.1 Lordiphosa mommai | reverse complement strand
ATTTTTTATTTGGATCGGGACTCAAACATGTAATTGGCGCAGTCGGTAGGATCGCAAAATAATTGTAAAATCGTTTGTTCGGGAGTGATACGATCAATTTAAAAAGGCTTATCCATACAACTGGTATCCTTTTTGATCAACTAGTGTAATTGTGCACAGTATCTCAATTAAATCGAACCTTTTTTCACAACAAACGCGATCCGCAAAAGAACTTATCGTGTCAATCCAAATCAGTGTTTAAATCCAATTGAGTGATTCAAAACAAATTGATTTATTGACCATCTGCAGATAAACGAAAACAACAACACATTTTATTTTTTAAAATGGAACCCCCACGTGCAAACATACTCGCACCACCTGTAATGGTTCTGTTAAACGAACAAAATCTCAGCCAGCTACTCCAACAATTTCGAAATGTACCAACCTTTGAAGGCGACCCGATTGCTTTGGCTCCATTTATTAGAAGGATTGACTACTTACTCGAACTATATGCCACAAACAACGAGCGTCAACAGAGCATCATTTTTGGGGCTATTGAAATCCAGATAGCAGGCGAGGCACAAATGCTACTACAAATGTGGCAGATCAACGATTGGACCGGGCTAAGGCAAGCCCTTATCTCCGAATATAAAACGCAAACACCTGTCGAAGAACTTCTAAGACGACTATATAACACAAACTACCAAGGAAACCTCCGTAAGTTCTGCGGTGATGTCGAAGCCAAGATGCTCATCATCAGTAATAAGTTAGAATTAGAGGGTAATTTGGAAAACACAAGATTGTATACAAACTCAATGACAAATACAGTTAAAAGTCTTATTCAAAGAAAATTACCTGATAGGCTTTTTATGACTCTTGCGAGACACGATATAACAATAAAGCGGAAAAGTCCAAATTTAATAATACCATTAATCATTCAAAAAACACTCATCCCCAACCTACTAACCAATATAATCCCAATTATCAACCACAGAATAATTATTCAAACAGACCAAACCAAAACCAAACTTACTCACAGCCTCCTTCGAACGGACAAAACAAAGGCTTAATGCAGGAATTCAGACAGAATTTACAACAAGGACAAATGAATAATCCAAACAATTATAATCGAAATACCCAAAATCAAGTTGGTTCAATACCAAATCAACCTTTTAAACGTGTGCGCGAAAATTATAGTGACTCACGAAAGATGCAAGTTGATGAACATTATCAACAAGCAGAATGTAATGACCAGCAAGATCAGGCAGACTATCAGCAAGATCAGGGTGATGAAATTAATCACGAAAATTTTCCAATGAATGCCTCGGGACAAATTACTACATAGAAATCATGATAAATAATATACGGTACAAGTGTCTTATTGACACAGGTTCATCAATAAATATGATGAGAGCCAATTTTCTTAATTTACCAGTTCACACAAAATTAACTTCCATTAGAACTATGACTGGGATTTCAAAGTTAAATCATTACGTATCCATTGCACCAAATAAACTCTTTACACAAAACCAGATATTTTTTATACATGACTTTTCACCTCATTATGATTTGCTGTTAGGCAGAAATTTGTTGATGGCAAATGGTGCCATTATTGATTATATTACTGGAACAACAGTAATAAGCGAAAGATCGTTTACAAACAGAAATGTCATTTGGGATCCAAATGCAGAAAAAAACTTTAAAATATGTCTTCAACTTGGAGACCATACAAAAGAAATAAATTACGCTATAAGCAACGAAATCACTACTGGACAAGATTACAGAGTGGATCATCTAAACGATGAAGAAAAAATTCAAACTATTAAGCTTACTAAAAAATTTCAGTGACATACAATATCGCGAAAGTGATAATTTGACATTCACGAGTATTGTAAAGCACGAAATTAACACCCAACATGAAAAGCCAGTATATAAAAAACCATACAGTTATCCTTTTGCTTTTGAAGAAGAAATTGAAAGACAAATTAAGGACATGTTGAACCAAGGTTTAATTCGGCATAGCCAATCACCTTATTGTAGCCCACTATGGGTAGTACCAAAAAAGAAAGACGCATCAGGGGAAGAAAAGTTTAGGCTTGTTGTAGATTACAGAGGACTAGACGTAACTATCAATGACAAATTCCCAATCCCAAATATGGATGAAATTTTGGGAAAACTCGGACGATGTTTATATTTCACTACAATTGATTTAGCCAAGGGCTTCCATCAGATTGAAATGGATCAGAATTCCATTAATAAAACAGCATTTTCAACGAAGTTCGGACTAAAAAATGCACCAGCTACATTCCAAAGGTGTATGAATCACGTTTTAAGAGACCTAATTGGCAAACATTGCCTTGTGTACTTGGATGACATTATTGTATTTTCCACGTCTCTTGAGGAGCATCTCAACTCACTCAAATTGGTTTTTGAAAGATTAAGGCAGGCAAATTTAAAATTACAGCTCCACAAATGTGAGTTTTTGAAACGAGAAGCAGAATTTTTGGGTCACATAATAGAGCCAAATGGTGTAAAACCAAACCCAGACAAAGTCGAAGCAATTAACAAATTCCCAATTCCAAAAACTCAAAAAGAAATCAAATCATTTCTTGGCCTTTGCGGCTACTACACAGAAAAAAAAAATGATATGATCTGGGACTCAATATGACATTTTTTCATATCAAAAAAAAGCCGATAAGATGCAGATGAAATTGACCTGTTCGAAAATATCAAACTGATATTTTCGATCATATCAAAATGATATGTTTAAGATCAAAGTGACATTTTTTTAAAAAAAAAAAAAAAATATTAGGAAATGGCTGGGCGCATATATTATTTATATAAGTTATATTATATTATATATATTCCCCGCTCAGAATTTTAATGATTATGTAATATTAGCGCCATAGCCGTTTGGAAAGCAACGAAATTTAAACATTTTTGTTAGTTAACAAACATTACCTTGTCTGGGAATCGAACCCGGGAACTCGCACTTTACACGAATGGAATGACGTCTCAACGCAGTGAGCCACCGCACACGCGTGCGGGCAAACGTCTAAGGGACTATTTATATTTTTTCTACGGTGCCTAAGTTTTCGATAAAAATAATTTTTTGTCTCTTTCCTTTTTCTCATTTTATTTATTATCTTATCAATTTGATATTAGTAAGATTAATTTAATATTATTTATCATCAGAATGATATGAAAAAATTGATATTTGATAAAATATCATATTGATAAGCCAAGATTAAATTGATATTTGATCTTTTTTTTTCTGTGTACAGAAAATTCATCCCACAGTTCGCTAATATAGCGAAACCTTTGACAAAATGTTTAAAGAAAGGTTCAAAAATAAAAATAACTGACGAAGATTACATTAGGGCATTTAACAGATTAAAACAGCTAATCATTAATGATCCTGTGTTGATTTACCCAGACTTTAACAAAAAGTTCCAATTGACGACAGATGCTAGCAATGTTGCATTAGGAGCGGTACTTTCTCAAGATAATAAACCGATCAGTTACATAAGTCGTACTCTAAACGAGCACGAAGAGAATTATAGCACAATCGAAAAAGAGTTGTTAGCCATAGTGTGGGCAACAAAAACATTGAGACCATAACTATACGGACGAAGATTCGAAATACTAAGTGACCATAAACCATTAGTTTGGCTTAGCAACATTAAGGAGCCAAATATGAAACTCCAGAGATGGAAAATAAGGTAAGGCGAATACGATTTCGAAATCAAATACTTAGAAGGCAAACTGAACCACGTGGCAGACGCATTATTCAGAGTCAAAATTGACGAAAACTTTTATGAAGACATTACACAAGCTACTGCACATAGCGCTGAAGAAGACAACGAAAATCTAATACCCTTAACAGAAAAACCACTCAATTATTTCGCAAGACAGATAGAAATGATTAGGAGTGACACTGACAATGTTGTAAGTGAATCTTATTTCAAGAAAACAAAAATAAAAATTTATTATTCAAACCTTGATACAGAAAAAGCAAAGCAGATAGTGATGGAATATTTTTGTACTAAAGGAAGCGCAGTATACATTGAACACGATTCTGATTTTGAATTAATACAACAGGTATTTAAACAAACTAACCTGGAAACAACACAAATAGTGAGAACAAATTTTAAACTACAAGACATCAGAAATTATGCAGAGTTCAAAGAAATAATCATTAAAAACCATAAGAAATTATTACATCCAGGCATCGAAAAAATGATCAGGCTTTTTAAAGAATCGTACTATTACCCAGATTCCCAAAAACTAATTCAAAACATAATTAACGAATGTGAAATTTGCAACCGAGCAAAAATCGAACACAGAAATACATCGCTTACACTAAAAGTTACACCTGAAGTCGAAAATTGTAGAGAAATGTATGTGGTTGACATATACACCATAAAGAACCAAAACTATCTTACATGTATTGACTTATATTCTAAATTTGCAAGTATAATCGAGCTAAATGGGAAAGATTGGATGGAAGTCAAAAGAGGACTCATTCTTACATTTAATAGTATGGGGAAGCCCATTATTTTGAAAACAGACAGGGACAGTGCTTTTATGAGCATAGCACTTAAAGAATGGCTTGACAAAGAAGGAGTAAAAATTCAAATAACAACAAGTAAAAATGGTGTGGCAGATGTAGAACGACTACATAAAACCATAAACGAAAAAAATTCGAATAATTAACACTGACGACGACGAAGAAAATCGACTTATGGCAATTGAAATAATATTGTACACTTACAATCACAAAATCAAACACAACTCGACTGGCAGAACTCCAGCAGACATTTTTATTTACGCAGGAACACCCACATACAATAACCAGATTATAAAAAGAAACAAAAATCGCAAATCTTAACAAAAGCCGACATGACTTTGAAATAAATACTAACTTCAGAAAAGTACCCCTTATTCACGGTAAATTACACAATCCCTATAAGCCCACTGGGAAGATAGAACAAGTAGACGAAGACCACTTTGAGGAAACTAATATAGGTCGTAAAATTAAGCATTACAAAACCAATTTTCAAAAACAAAAGAAAATTAACAAAAGTAAATATTCACAGGAGGACTCAAACCCAAATCAGGATTCTTAACTTTCACGTTTCTGTCACTATTGATGTCAACATTACTGCAACGAGCGAATAATCAATCACTAGATATAAATCCTATTAAAACAAATAATGGTTATCTTCTATTTAAGTCAGGTATGATAGATCTTCCAGATGATTATGAACACCACTGTTTAACAATAAACTTAACAAAAACCGAAAATACATACAAACGAGAAGGCAAAGCTAACTTCGACTGTGCCGAAGTTTTAATACACTTGAAAAACTTTACTTAAACTGACTTAACCGGTAAAATATATATAGGATATAGATATCAGATATTTAAAATTATGAAATCATTGATAATAAAAATTTGATACCATAAAAAAAAACTTTTCTTAGTAAAACACATTTTCCGACCGATCGGTCCTATGGCAGCTATATGCTATAGTCATCCGATTTTGATAATTTTTTTCAAAATTATGTGAAAGCATATAAAACTAATATATACCAAGATTGGGGACGCTACAATAAAAAACAAAAAAGTTTTTCTCACTAGAAGTGGTTTTTTGACCGACCTTTTATATGGCAGCTATATGCTATAGTCATCCGATTTTGATAAATTTTTTCAGAATTGTGTGGAAACATATAAAACAAATACAAACTACGATTGGAGACGCTACGATGAAAATCAAAAAGTTTTTCTTACAACGACTTATTTTTCGACCGATCGTTCCTATGGCAGCTATATGCTATAGTGATCCGATTTTGATACATTTTTCCAGAATTATGTGAAAGCATATGAAACTAACATATACCAAGATTGGGGACGCTACGATTTAAAACAAAAAAGTTTTTCTAACTAGAACTTGTTCTTAGACCGATCGTTCCTATGGCAGCTATATGATATAGTCATCCGATCCGGCCGGTTCCGACATATTAGTTGCGTGCAGTAAAAAGAAGACTCTGTGCAAAATTTCAGCTCGATAGCTTTAAAACTGAGAGACTAGTTCGCGTAGAAACAGAGAGACGGACAGACGGACAGACAGACGGACAGACGGACGGACGAACAAGCGGAAATGAACTCAGCTTGTTGTCCTGATCAAGAATATATATAGTTTATGGGGTCGGAAATGAATATTTCTATGCGTTACAAACTTCTGGGCAAAATTAATATACACTTTTCAAGTGTATAAAAACTAATACTTCAAGCTAAAAACTATAATCACATAATTCAAGTTCAAAATTGAATTGAGAAATTACAAAGGGAAATGAACGGAATAAGAATAATAAAAAGAAGTAAAAGAGGTTTAATCAATTTTGTAGGTACAACCTATAAATACCTTTTTGGAGTTTTGGACAATAACGATAAAGAAGAACTTCAAGAAAAAATAAATTCATTAGCACAAAATAGCGTTCAAATAAACGAACTTAATCACGTAATCGAAGCAGTTAACCAAGGCATAGAAATTATAAACAAAAATCAAGAAGACAAAGAAAAAACTTAACTAATCGACTTATTAATCTTTAATTTACAAAGTTTTACAGAATATATTGAAGATCAAGAAATGGGAATGCAACTGACAAGAATAGGGATCTTTAACCCAAAACTATTAAAACACGCCAAGAAAAATAATCAAAAGTCCTCTATACGAAATTCTTCCGTACCCGGACGAAAATGGAAATATTTTACAAGACGAAACACAATATAAATACTATCTAGACAACAATACTTTGTACAAAAAAAACACAAATAAACTAACAATTAATCCATGCATACTAGGGATTTTGAATCAAACAAAAACTAGCTGCAGATATACTAAAACCCATTTACTTACACAAACTAACTTTATTGAACCGAATATTATTATAACATGGAAGCTACCAAAAACCACTTTAAATCAAAATTGCGAGAAGAATGAAATTATAATTGAAAGTAATAATTTGCTCAAAATCTATAATTGTTCAGTAATACTAAATGAAATCATTGCAACTAATATAAACTCAGACTACACACAAAGCATATATGTCAGAAATAATATTACACATTTACAACCATTATCGTATATTGAAACAAAAGAAATCATTTTCGAACATAATAAAGAAAACCGAATTTACCAGACTATTACAATCATAATGATAAGCATTATCATATTAAGTTTAATCATATACCTTGCTTATAAATTTAAGAACATTCCAAAAGAATTTTTGTAAAGAAACTAAACGTTATTGAAAACCAAAATGAACTCCCAGTTGAAAACGACCAAATAGACTTAAATATTGTTCCAAAAATGTATCCAGAAATATAAAAATTATATTCATTAGACGCGTGAGGACACGCTTTCCTTTAGGTGTGGAGGAGTGACATATCCAGTATTTCCCCCTTCCTTTTTATCATATTCAGACCCACTGTCCAACCTTGTTTTACCATCCTCATGCCCACTGTATTTTAAAGCGCGAGATTCGCTAACGTAAACAAAAAGGAGTTTAGCATAAACAAAAGTCGAACGCGGAGCGCGCACCCCAGCATCATAACGTAATCATAACAATAATTGTGAAATAATTAAACTGACCAATCAGATAATTAAACTGAAGAATCAGGGTCGGAAATGAATATTTCTATGCGTTACAAACTTCTGGGCAAAATTAATATACACTTTTCAAGTGTATAAAAATGTTTAATTACAATACTTTGTAGCCAAAGTTGAAAAATGTGATTTTTACAATTTTTTTTTTTTTTTGTGTGTAGGGGTATACCAAGATCGTTCTCTTACAGGTAATGCCAAGGAAGGGTGGGTGCAGAATAGGGTATATCTAACAGCTTGATACCCTACATCTAATCAGTCCACACTCTAATCTGTCTGTCATTCCTAGCCTTTGTTAATTATACACTTGAAAAGTGTATATTAATTTTGCCCAGAAGTTTGTAACGCATAGAAATATTCATTTCCGACCCCATAAACTATATATATCTATACTTGATCAGCACGACGAGCTGAGTTCAATTCCGTCTGTCCGTCCGTCCGTCTGTCTGTCCGTCTGTCTGTCTGTCCGTCTGTCTGTCTGTTTCTACGCGAACTAGTCCCTCAGTTTTCAAGCTATCGAGGTGAAATTTTGCACAGAGTCTTCTTTTTGCTGCACGCAACTAATATGTCGTAACCGGCCGGATCGGATGACTATATCGTATAGCTGCCATAGGAACGATCGGTCGGAAAATAAGTCTTAGTGAGAAAAACTTTTTTGTTTTCCATCGTAGCATCACCAATCTCTCTACATATCAAAGAGTTTGTCCTGACTGACTGACTGACTCACTGATTCACTGATTGGCAATCAACGTAGAGCCTGAACGGTAAGACATAGAAAGCTGAAATTTTCACAGAAGTTTCCTTATGAGTTGAAAGTGAGCACTAAGGCGGGGTTTTGGAAAATTCCACCCCTAAGGGGTCGAAAACTCCCGGAAAAGCTACTATGGGGAAAATTTTGTTTTTCATCCGATTGACTTGAAATTTGGTTTGTAAGTAAAGTAAGCGAAATAATTGGACACCACAAGGAAAATGGCCGGAAAATTCTTCATGGAAAAAACTATTTTTCATCCGATTGACTTCAAACTCGGTTTGTGAGGATGGAAAGCAGAATAATTAGACTTGAGATTTTCCGATGATGGAAAATCTGCCCGAAAAGTCGGGAAATTTCCGGAAAATTCCATATGGAAAAAATTATTTTTCATCCGTTTGGCTTCAAACTCGGTTTGTAAGGGTAGTTTGCTAAGTAATTGGACATGAGATTTTCAAATGTTGGAAAATCCGCCCACAAAGAAAATACCCGGAAAATTCTATATGAAAAACTATTTTTGATCCGATTGACTTCAAACTCGGTTTGTGGGGATGGTATGCAAAATAATTAGACTTGAGATTTTCCAATGTTGGAAAATCCGCACGAAAAGTTGGAAAATTCCATATGGTAAAACCTATTTTTAATCCGATTGGCTTCAAAATCGGTTTGTGAACACATTATAGAAAATAATTAGACATTTGATTTCTCGGTGGTAGAATTTCTGCCCACAGGCAAGAATAATGGTGGGCGTATTTCGGTCCAGTGACAATGGCTATTTGTGAGCCGATCTGAATAAAATTCGTTTTGTAAGATCTAGGGTCAGTATAAATGGAAACACGTGTTTTTTTATTTCGGGAAGTTCATTGCAAAGGTCGGATTTTGGGTGCGGGGGTGGGTTTTTAGCCGATATGTATTAAATTTGGTTTGAAAGCTCTATGGGCCAATTAAATAGGATAAAGTTTTTAGCTTTGCGCATACTCACCCTCAAGGTCGGATAATGGGTGACGGGGGTGGTTTTAGCGTTTGTACGCTTAACGGGCCAAGTAGGTGGAAAATAATTTTCTCATTTCTGATGGTCGGAAAATGGGGGCGGGGGTGGTATCATTGCCAAAGTTTTTTTTCATTATTTTGGCGGCTATACTGATGGTGGCGAAGCGAAGCGCGCCGGGTTATATGCTAGTCTTCCACATAATACTGAAATCGGATGACTATATCATATATATATCATACTATATATCATACATATATATCATACGATGCCATAGGAACGATTGGTCAAAAAACTAGATCTAGTAAGAAAAACTTATGTGTTTTTCATCGTAGCGTCACCAATCATGGTATATATTAGTTTTATATGCTTCCATACAATTTAGGAAAGCATATAGCTGCCATACGAACGGTCGGTCAAAAAAACAAGTTCTAGTGAAGAAAATTTTTTTGTTTTCCATCGTATCGTCACCAATCTTGGTAGATATTAGTTTTATATGATTTTAAAAATTTTTGAAAAAATTTATCAAAATCGGATGACTAAAGCATATAGCTGCCATAGGACCGATCGGTCGAAAAATGTGTTTTACTAAGAAAAGTTTTTTTTATGGTACCAAATTCTTATTATCAATGATTTAAAAATTTAAAATATCCGATATCTATATCCTATATATATTTTACCGGTTAAATCAGCTGAAGTAAAGTTTTTCAAGTGTGTTAAAACTTCGGCACAGTCGAAGTTAGCTTTGCCTTCTCCTTTTTTGTGATTTCTGTTTTTTTTGGCTTCGCCTACTGCCGCTCCTCTTCAAATACGAGTACTCCTGTACGCCCGAGTTTGACGCGATATCTTCCCGTGGCCAACAACAGTAAATGCGACCGCCTCTGCACACTTGCCTTAAACCTCGGCTGCTCCAAAGCATCCCTCAATTCCTCCGAATAATTGGCATCACAAAATTGGTCATCATGTCGCGATAACGCTCCTGGTTGATGGTAACAGCATGGCCATATTCATTTTGGAAGAAAAACGGCCCAATGACCGTTTTCGCACTAACGCCGCACCAAACTGTGACTTTTTCGTCATGAAGAGGCACTTCTTGAATCTCCTGAGGATTTTCAGTGGCATAAATACGGCAATTTTGCTTATTTTCGGTCCCATTCAATGTGAAATGGGCTTCATCGGACTTGATAATTTTGTTCCAAAATTGCTCGTCATCTTCGGCCATTTCGATGATTCTTTTCAGAGCGCTCGCGTGGCGTGTATTGTTCCATGGTAAAAATCTGCTTGGACTGACGCTTCAAACGCGGTATGTCATTAAGCGATCTGACATCTCTGTCAAAAAGTTATGGCGTTGCCAGATGGGTCCGTCGAATATGGGCAACCCTGTATACAATTATTATTAATATACATATATGCAAATTTATAAGAAAAAAAAAAATCTCTCTCGGGCGTTCTAAATTTTTTGAACTTTTATCGGGCGACTATCCCGACAAGGGCTCAGTTTAAGCCATTCCGGAATCAACCCATTATTGAGCCCGTTTGGTGTTGAGTTGAGCCCGAATGGCACAGTTTTTTTTTTCTGTGTAATTCCTTGATTCAACACCATATTGAAGTAGGAGATGCGCATCGCGTCAAGCAAAGATTCTATCCGGTCAGTCCAGCAGTAGAAAAATTGCTATACGCTGAAATAAATCGAATGCTTGAACTGGACGTAATCGAGCCTTCTGAAAGCGCATGGAGTTCGCCAATGAGATTGGTGATAAAACCAAGTAAAGTTCGCCTCTGCTTAGATGCTCGCAAACTCAATGAGCAGACGAAAAAGGATGCTTACCCATTACCAAGCATCGACGGTAACTTTTCTAGATTGCCCAAGCCAAATATCCTTTCGAAGCTCGATTTGAAAGATGCTTATTGGCAGATTGAACTTTCTGAGCAATCAAAGCCTCTTACCGCGTTTACTGTACCGGGAAGACCCCTATACCAATTAAAGGTCATGCTCTTTGGGATTTGGAATGATCCCCCCACTATGTGCCGCTTGATGGATAATATAATCCCACCAGACCTTCGCTATTGCCTTTTTGGTTATCTAGATGACCTGTGCATTGTGTCAGAAGATTTCCCGTCACATCTAGCTGTGTTAGTTCAAATCGCTGAGCAATTTCGTAAAGCCAACTTGACTTTAAACATTGCTAAAAGCCAATTTTGTGTGACCAGAGTCAATTATTTGGGTTATGTCATAGGTAAAGGAGGTATCTGTACAGACTCTGAAAAGGTGTATTATGAATTGGCCAACGCCCAGAAATCTAAAACAAGTGCGAGGAATTTTAGGAGTCTGCGGTTGGTATCGTCGCTTCATATGCAACTTTTTTGATTTAACTTGCCCCATAACTGATTTGTTGTCAATTTGGAAAACTTTGCGGAGGATGAACAAGTTGCGGTGCCCAAAGCGGTCAGGATGATACCTATTTAAAGGGATTTGGCCAACAATTTGCCGCTCTGAGGTTATTGCATCCTCTTTCAGTGATACGCGAAATACACACAAGAAAACAACCATGGCAATGCCCATGACCTCTGCATTTCACATAGAGCCATCCATTTTCAATTTTATAAACATTTATTTTACAGTCTCTGTTGCCCGCTTATTTTGTAAACAAATAACAGCTGACAAGACCAGAGTGACCATTTCGGATTCAGTGATTGTTTACAGCCTTTTCGCTGTGGTTTGGTCACCCTACATTCTAAGAGGCTGCTCTTCGAATTATGAAACAATTCTAGCAGCGAGAATGTTATTCGTGTCTGAGTACCTAGCTTAAGGGGTGAAAAAATATTAAACAATTAATATAAATTGACGATTAAGACTAATTCATTGCGCCGGATGGCAGTATGTCGACCAGGAGTTGTAGGGCCTGAAGTAGGCGGATGACATCACTCCAGCTTTGCTACGCAGTTTCGTCTTTGGTGAGTGTGCATGTGTGTGTGTGTGAGTTGGATTGCACATATATGTGTGCGTATTGCGCATTAAAAATGTGGCTATCAATTTGCTAATTTGTTTTTTATCACACAAACAGGCATTACTGCAACTCATCTTTGCTGCCTTTGGAATCGCACCAGTTGGAGTCTCCCATTTGATCAGTTCCTGTCCATGTGTCTCCAGTTGGCCATATCATTTGGTGTGCATCTGTGTATTAGTGCCCGTCTCATGTGAAAAGGAGCATTCAACGTTTGCAAGATTCGGATTCTCTGGGCGCGCGGAAGCCGTGTCCAGATAATTTTGCTGTCATTTCTCATTTTTAATGGACTTGGTGGTTGGGTTGTACTATTCCCTTGGTTTGGCCGAACGGCCATAATTGCATTTGGCAATCGCCGTGTGTTGGGCAATTTGCGTCCTCTTGGAGTCCGCCCTTGGCCACAGATCAGCGAGAATATATTTTTGAGAGTACTCGCAAACAACAACAAACGAGATGCAGCTGTTTTATATTTTTGTATTCTGGTCAACGGGCGGGCCCGTTCCATATACATGGGGGTTTCATTGAAATTTGCAGTTTGGACCAAGGGGATTTGTTGCAAATTAATTGTTGCAATTTCTGCTTGGATTGGGTGTGTCTGCTGCACCTGCTCAACCTCAAGGCTGTTCGCGTTGGCGGTACTTGTTGCCTGCAAGGTGCGGATTTGATCTCTTACGTGTTGATTTGCTGAGGGATCTGGGTAATATAAAATCATTGGAGTCAGGCCCACTCTAGCAATCATTGCTGGAAGCCCAATCGGTCGTCGTTGGAGAACATAGCGAGCGTTTGTTGTTGTTGGAGGATCGTCCTCACGGTTGGTCACGTTGGCGGAACCTGTTGCTGGTGCTGAAGGATCATCCTCGAGGCTGGGCACGTTGGCAGAACCTGTTGCCGGAATGGTGTATATCGGGTCGATTGAGAGCTGGTTCATTGGGGCGTCTGGGTGATGCAGGATTATTGGAGGCAGGCCCACTCTGGCAATCATTGCTGGTAGCCTGTCTGCTCTTCTTTGGATCGTCCTCACGGTTGGTCACGTTAGCGGACACTGTTGCTGGTGCTGAAGAATCATCCTTAAGGCTGGGCACGTGGGCGGAACCTTATGCCGGAATGGTATATATCGGGTTAATTGAGAGCTGATTCATTGAGGCATCTGGGTGATGCAAGATTATTGGAGGCAGGCCCACTCTGGCAATCATTGCTGATAACCTGTCCGGTCTTCGTTGGATTACAATTCTCCTGATCGGGACTTCTGTTGTCGGATTTCCGTTTGTTGTTGGATTTATTGTTGGATTTCTTGTTGTTGCTGGAGGATCATCTAAATCTAGGTCGATTATAATGTCTTCAGGGGGATTCATTTGCAACTGATCCTCATCAACTAGCATATTCTCCTGGGGATTCAAATTGTTGTTTTGATTGTGGTTTCTCTGTTGTGGCGGCTGCCATATTTCTCGCATTCGTCTTTCATTAACTCTAATCATGCTTTCTAGCAGGATGTGATCCCTGAAGTTGAGTGGCCTTTGAACCGGAGTGACTCGATATGTTGGCAGAGAGTGCTGTTGGGGCGGTTGTGTGTTAGAGCGTGGATTATGATGAGGAACACTGCCTCCGACCCGATGCTCTTGTAGCACGCTTTCTGAATCCTATATGCCTAATTGACACAACCAGCCTCAGTGCGATTTGTTTGGCTTCATCATTGGGGTGATCCTTCAACCTTTCCCAGTATCGCTTACAGTTTTCAATGTAAATTTCTTCAATTGTTTTGATCTCAAGTTCAGAATGGATCCATCTGGTACTCATGTACCAGGGGGCACCGATAATTTTCCTCAGTATCTGATTTTGGGCTACTTGAAGCCGATTAAATTGAGTTTTTCTCAGCAATGGGCCCCAAACTGATATAGCGTATTGCCAAATTGGGAAGATCAGCTGTTTATAAACAGTAATTTTTGTTTTTAATGGCAATTTGCTGCTGTCCGCAATAAGCCAATGCAGATTATTAGCCCAATCTCTGAGTCTGGCAACAATTGTGGTGGCGTGGCTTGAAAATGTGAGTCTTCTATCAACTTGTAGACCCAATTTTTGTCTTCAGTGGATAGGGGCTGATTCATGATGCGAGGAGGATTTATTGGATGCTGGATATGCCGCCAGGTGTGCATAACGTGCTTGGTCTTGTTGGTGTTGACTGTGATGCACCATTTCCGCGCCCAGTCAGAGATCACTTTCATTCAGCCTGTCGATGGTATCGTGCTGGGAGTATCCAGTGGAGAGGATTGCCGTATCGTCAGCGTAATTGAAAATGATTAGTTCATGGCTCTGTCTTGCTCTAATCGTTGGGAGTGGCATATCTGATGTGTAGATCGTGTAAAGCACTGGGCCTAGGACGCTGCCCTGCGGTACTCCAGCACAGATATTCTTTAAAGAGGATCGGGTTTCTCCGCAACATTCGACCATAAAAGTTCTATTGGTAATAGCTGCTAATAGTTCTATAAAGAAGTTCTGGCAATAATTTTAGGAGTTTAAACCGTAGTCCCGAGTGCCATACACGGTCGAAGGCTTCTTGTATATCCATATGGACTGCTGATACGTATTTATTTTGTTTAAATGCTCTCAGGATGAACTGTGAGGTACGACCCAGTTTCTGCTCTGCTGCGTGCTCATTGCGGAAACCAAATTGATGGTTTGGGGTGGAATCTGTTACGTTTTCTTGTTGGAACATTCCGCTGAGGATCAGGCTCTCGAATATTTTGGAGAAACCTGCTAAGAGGCTAATTGGACTATACGAACCGGGCTGGCACGTTGGTTTTCCAGGCTTCAGGATCATGGTGATCGCAGCGCATTTCCATTGGAGTGGGAAGTGGCCGAATCTCAGGATGCTGTTGAAAATGAGGACCAGATATAATATTGCAGTTTGCGGGAGAGCCTTAATCGTTGGGTTGTCTATCCGATCTAATCCCGGCGTTTTCGAATTCTCAAGTTTCTTAATCTTATTGAGGATTTCTCCTGCAGAGATTGGAGGGAAGCTGAGCTCAGCTGTTGACATCGGGATGGAAACTTGATTTTCGATTTCTCTGCTGTCTGCCGGCAAGGATGTGAGTATCGGTTGGAATCTGCCCTCAAGATGCTGAGCAAATGCTTCAGCTTTTTCTAACGGAGTTTTGCACCATTGACCAATTCCAGGACCATCTGTATGTTTCCTTACAGGATAGTTTGGAGCCGGCTGTCTCCGAATGTTGTTTGTGATTCGCCACAATTTGTGCATATTATATCTGGCGCTGGGATCCATGGCCTCAAGTTGGGCGTCCAATTTTCTGGCTTTAGCTTTTTATTTCGTTAGAAATATTTTTGGCCAGTTTATTATGCAGCTGTTTAGGAGCTGGGCTGGATTTTGTTTTATTGGTATTTGTTATTTGGCTGGTGCGCTTGTCCAGTCGCAAATTGGGCTGCAGAATTGATATTGTTCTCAAGGATCTGGACAGCGTCTTCAATATCCTCGCCACAATGGATTTGAGTATTCAGGTGAATATGCATATTTAGCCAGAGCTGGAACTTGGCTATATTGGCATTTTTGGCAGAAGTGGACCCTTGTTATGTCTTTCATCTGGCTTGCTCAGCAAGCTGATTTGCAGCGGCATATGGTCTGAGCTCAATTCAAATAGAGTGTTTATTCGCAGTAGTTCTCTCTGCAGTCCGTTATATATCGCAAAACCTATTGCTGTAGGGGACTGGCGAATATTGTTTGGATATCGAGTAGGCGATCCTGTTGCCAATATATCGAGGTTAAGCTGCTGGACACTTTGGAGGAGCAGATCTCCTCGCCTGTTGGATCTTGTGTTGCCCCACCATCTATTCCTGGCGTTCCAGTCACCTGCAGCAATAAATTTGGGGCCGAGCTGCCGAAATACGAAATTCAAATCTTGGATAAACCATTGTTCCTGCGGCGGACAGTATATAGATGCGACATTGAGGACAGATCCATTTTGCATAGAAATGGCAACAGGGGCACATTGTATCAGAGGCAGACTGGACGGGACCAGCGCAATATGTTGGATTGAATTCTTGACAATGGTTTTTTTTTTTTGTCTCAGTGACGAGTTTTCCGTGCCGCCCCCGGGTCAGGTGCCTGGTCCGCAGAGGGGGGACTCTACCGACACCTGAGTCCAAGGACAGGTGACGACACGGACAGACGTCCACGCATTTAATTACTTACTGGGCGATCCAAGTCTCAATTGACCTGCTAATCCCAGTTTTCCAAGAATGCGCATCTGTCTACAAAACAGGTATACGCAGACAAGGATGCTTAAAAAATTTACAATTCAAAATTACATACTAAGGAATATACAATATAAAGTACATGCTAGACTATAAACTAGGATGTGAAGTTTATTCTGGTGAGGGCGTTGGGTATCTGGGAATGGGCAATTCCGGGTCGTATGATGGCGGTGGCCAGGTTTGGTGGATGCACATCCGCATGGTGTATGTTTTACTGGAGCCGAGTTATCATATTCAGGATCCTGTTTTTGTATGGTGTAGATGCGCATGCTCAGCCCAGTGCCCAGAATCCGACCTGTAGCAGCCGCCGAAGCGTGTTCAAGTCTTCCTCCAAACACCGGGCCATGCAGCACATTCGTTGGTTTTTGGGTTCATCAATGGGGTACCCAAGAAATTCTTTAATATTTTTGATGGAGCTGCATGTCCAGAAATTGCCGGTTGACAAATATGAATGCAGCTTCGGGTTGATTTCAGTTGAACTGGCGGTTGCAGTCCATTCCAAAAATTGGTTGTTTGATGCAATAACAGGTATACGTCAAGTATTACGCCCCGGTGTTGGAACTCGGTTTGGGTGGACACTATTTATGGGTCAAGTACAAATAGCGAAAAAAGGTTCGCTCGTCCAGATGAAGATGAAACATTAGTAGATAATTAATGTATTGTAAAGTTGAGTGCATATCTGCATAACTAGCGAGAAGATATATGTCAAGAACGTGGTAAGAGACCAACACAAAATAAAAGAAAAGTCTGATTGAATCAAGCTTGATATGATTAAAGGAAAAGTCTGAGTGATATCACAAGCCAAATCAAAATGCATGTGCTATCAGGAGGAAGCAAAGGTCTCAGGAGTTCGAGACATCGGAAACGGAGAGCATAATATGAATACGACATTTTCATTGGAAGGATCTTACGTAAGTTCATTAAATGAATATACTCTTCACAACAAAGAGGAGACTCTGATGACAGTGCAACAAAAACAAAAAGTATAAGATAACGGATATAAAGTTCTTGTCAGAGCTCAGGCTAAAAGTCGAAACCCCAAGAGGGCTATTGGAAACACAAATGATGGATATAGATGAGGAACTGCTCAGATACAGACCGGTGTCAGGTAAGACATCGTCTAGGGTGATGAGAGCTAAGAGAAAGAACTTTTATAAGAATATCCGAAAAGACTATCCAAGTCATAAAAATAGATCGGGAGCGAATACAACGGCAACTGTTACGATAGGAGAGTTGTCGAGCCCAGAATCTAAATGGCTATTCCTTCTCAGAAAACGGACCTCACATTGTCGCCTCTGTCTTCTCTCGAACCACTTAACTGAAGAATTCAAATTATCTAGTATAAACGACGTTGATGTAGAGGTTTTTGCTGCGGCAGCAGCAAAACAATGGTTCTAGCAGCAAGATCCTGGTGAGATGGGAGCCTGTGATTCCGTATCGTCTGCGCAGAGTCGTTTGGTGGAGTGGGCCTAGGTGTCATCTCGGGGGCCAAGGGATATATTTTGCAGCTAGCGGGGTGTGAAGCAGCCAGACTGTGCGATATGAAATAATTAACATGATTTCATATGTTTTTATAGGCCTAATATATTTGGCCAGGTATAAAAACTTGTGTGTGTGTGTGTATGTGTAAGTGTGGATTCGTATGGAAATATTGCTCATCCGCACAGTATCAGTGGGTCGGTGGAGGTATATGTATACATATTATAATTTATTTTAATTTAAATAAATTTAAATAACAATAGGTTTGAATCTTTCGGCGATCCAGAAGCCGTGTTTTATATATTTGAATTTTTAATAAATGGTGTGAGAGTTATTTGCTCGTCCGCATATAAGAAAATTCCTTTGAGTGAATCGGCAGTGTTAGATTGCAGAATAAATTTTTAATTTAATTAATCTTTATTGATTATATCAATTAAAGTTGAGAAATTTTTATATGATCCAGCCAGCAGGAGGCAGAGGCCAGCAGCAGAGCCCAGATCCCATATATTAATATTTTGGCTAAGCACAGTTTACCAGTATGTTTCATGCTGACAGTTTTTTCATCAGTCAGAATTGGCCAGATGTTCCTTTTATGTAGGTATATATACATCTTTACCAGTTTTTGTTTAATTAATTTGGTAGCTATGGTAAGACAAGACTTTTTGTATATGGTGTTGGTATGAAGGGCGCATACTGTATATATAAATATAGGATATTAGTATTTTTCCAATGATATTCCCAAAAGATTTCCAGTCAGTCTATTTTATTTATGTGGGTAATATATATGTTTTTTATTTTAATATCAAAAAGAAATATAAGCAAAGAGACAAAAATTTGCGTGATTTTTGAGTGTTCAGTGACTCTTGGATGATTATAATATCTGGGTATGTATGTGTAATATATATATATATGTGTGTATGTGTATCATAGAGTAATAGTATGTGCTTAAATTTTATTAATAAAAATATATATGTATGTATGTGGAAAATTTGAAAAATTTTTGCCTTTTGTGGCTGGTGCTGTTATCGCTGGTGATAATTTGGGAGTAGGCAGTTTGTGGCCATCGCTGCTGGTGCTGCTGCTGCTGGCTTAATCAGCTGGCTGATTTAGTTTTGGTTTTTGTATGTTCTCAGCATGTTTTAGCAATATGTATTGAAGCTTGAGAAAAGCGCTGCTAAGCTCCTCATATGGCTTAGCGACGTGCTCAAGCCATTGGTGGACAGCTGAGTCAGAATTTGTGTCCACGGATGTTTTGAGACAAAAGTCGATGCTGGCTTGAGAGAGCTTACCAGCCTCTAATGCCACTAGGTTGGTTATAAATGCCAGGTCCTTAATGCCCATATTGCTGCTGTTGTTTGCATCATTATAAACACTGCTAGGGTTGCAGTTGGTGGCGGCGATATTGGCAGCGGTTATCGCGTTTGAGATCTCGTCTTGTATGGCAGTTGGTGCGGGATCCGCTAATTTAATCGCCTGAATGTGATCCGCAAGCATTTCGGTGTTGTTGTTGCTGCGTGCCGCTGGTGTTAGTGGACAAGTCTGCTCCGTAATATTTTTGTTTAGCTGCTGCTGCTGCTGTTGTTGTTGTGTAATGCCTTCAGTGGGAGAGGCAATTGGTGTTGATGTTGATGGTGCTGGCGTTGGTGAGGATGGTCTTAATGCAGTGCGCGCATTTAATCGCTCCTGTTTGTCCATGGCATTTTTTGCGTCGGCCTTTTCTTTTTCTACGATGTAGTACGGACATATATAGGAGATCGCCGAATGCGCGCGCGATCTGCAGTTGCAGCAATATTTGCTGTTTTGGTGCAAATTATTGCACTTGGCCGTATAATGCCTGTCGCCACATTTACCACATCGAATCCTATATCCGCAGTATTTTTCAATGTGACCGAAAGCCATACAGCGGGCGCATTGAATAACCACGCATGGTTTCCTCTCCATTTCAATGTGCACCTTTTGGCCCAGCAATTGGTCCACACTATAGATGGCCCTAGGCTCGGCCAGTGCGGTGTTGATGAGGGTGACCAAATAGATCGGATGCTTGAGCCCGGTCACGTTTAGCCTCGGGCAAAATATATAGGATACTATGTAGCCCAGACTACGTAGCTCGTCTTTTAGTTGGGTGACGTTGATGTGATCGTCGAACCCTTTTATACATATCTTAATGGGTTTATCATGCCCCATTTGATATGAATTAAAGCCAATGTCATTTTGTTTCAAATAATTGACCATCCTCTGGTAGGGAGTGTGGTCAGATGCAAATAGTCGCATCACCCTACCCCTAGTGATGGTGATTTGGACCGTTTTGGTGTCGATACGTATTTGGGACAGATCGTTTATTAATTTCCGGAAGTTACCTATCTCCTTGATCACTATGGGCGGTAATTTGGGCACATTGGTGTTGCTGCCTCTGTTGGTGGTGGTGGTGGTGGAGGTATGTGCCTCCTTAGATAGCAGGGCACGTCTATCACTATCATTATTGGCATTGATGTACTTTGCCATGGTGTAAAGTGATATGGCAGCAACGCCCATAAGTTGCCATGGAATAAAGGTATCCAGGTGAGAAAGACAGTTGCTATTGGCATTGATGGCGGCAACATTTGTATGTGATGTGTTTGCTGAAATGATATTTAATGGCATTTGTGGTGGTGCTTTGGGTGTGGGTGTGGGCAAAGGGGCGGGAGCAGTCGCTGGATTTGGTGCGGGTGTGCTGCTGTTGGTGGCGGTGGCCGGCCCCTTTGGTATGGCCCCTTGGGCATGGCGATTAATGTTGGCAGATCCATGGTGTCTCTGGCCATCGCAGTGGTTCTCATTATTGTTGTTAATGTTGATGGTGAGGTTGAGGTTGTTGCTATTGTTGTTATTGTTGTTGGGCCATTGGCCTGAACGACGCCGTCCGTCTTGGGTTTGGCTGTTGTTGTTGTTGCTGCTGCCGCCGCCGCGGCTGTTATTGATGGTGCCGGCATCCTCGTAGGCTACGTGGTAGTCCGTGTAGGCCAAAGGTTCGACTATGAGGGGTTCCGCTTTCCGCTTCATGGTGTGGTTTTAAATTTTGCAAAAATCAAGGTCAGATTTGTTATAAATTACGCTTTTCAACTTGGCGTGGTCTTAGTGATGGTGGAAGTTGCGTGTATGTAATCGATATGTGGAGGTATCGGTGAAGGTATCGATAGATCGATAGGTCAGAGTGCGTGACTGGTGGTGGGCACCTTGAGCCGATATGTGCGTGTTTATTTCCAATGTTATTATCGTTTGCTTTTATTAAATTTTTTAAATACTCTTGCCAATATGGCAGCGAGATTTTTGGTTTAATATAGTTGAATAATTAATGTTTTATTTAACTTGTTTTGGAACTGTATATATTTTGGCATATGTCTATAAATATATTAGTATGCTTGCTAATTGAGCAAAAAAATATTGTATGTATATAAAGATGTATGTGGAAGTTGAGAAAAATTTGCTCATCCGCACTAGATCGGTGTAATTGTTAATGATGCATTTGCATATTTTGATTTGCATATTTTAATTTGCATATTTTAATTTGCATATTTTAATTTGCATATTTTAAATGAATTGAAAATCTTTCGGCGATTCAGGGGCCATATTTTATTTAAATGAATTTTTAAAATGGTGTGGGTGCAATTTATTGCTCGTCCGCATGTGAAATTCTTTTGATTTAGTGATTAGAGGCAATATATTTGTGCATCAGAAATTCTAACTATTAACAATATTTGGCCATTGGTATAATTGTTAATTATTTTCCAATTAATTGTAGTTAATTGATTGAGTTTTTATGATCCAGCTAGCAGGTGGCATGGGCCAACAACCAGAGCTCGGATCGCAATATATAGTGAGAGCGCAGAGAATATATATATATTTGGCTAAGCGCATATATCAGTCAGGTTCACAGTCGAAATTAGCCGGAGGGATAATTTTATGTAAAGGATTTTTTATTCACACAAATTTATGGCATTCATGCAATTATATGTGAAATAAGTGTGTATATGTGTGTGCTTTGTGTTTTGTTAAATATATTAAATATTTATTTATTATAAAAATATTTATTTATTTATTATATATACTGCTTTGTTATTTTGTGTCTCTATATATGCTGGGGCTGCGGTTGGATTGTCAATTTGCAGATAGCTCTGGAAGTGTTGTTGTTGGTGGTGATGTTGGTGCTAAGCTGCTGGCTGGTGCATAATGCCTAATGTCCAAATTTTAGTTAGGCTGTTGATGATTTTGGTGGGTGTACAATTGTTGGAAAATTAACCAAAATTGGTGCCCTGGTATTATTTGAATTTTTTATTATCATTTTTATTAGTTTTCAGTATTTTTTATGAAGGCTACTTTTAAACGGCGCATATAAGTGTGTAGGGTATTTGCAGGTCGCATAATGCCCGAACTGGCAATTGAGATGGGCAAATCCAATGTTTACGATATTTCGATAAATTCCCTCGTGTTTTAGTGTTGCACAGCGCATGCATGCCGATACTTTGGGTATCGATCGCTCTGAGTGCGTGATTAGTGGTGGGCGCATTGTGCCGATATGTGCGTGAGTGTGTTTTCAAGGTTAATTTTGTTTACTTTTTGTTTTGTTTTGGCTTTCCTGCCATATGGCAGAGAAATTTTTTTAAAAATTTAATTTTAACTGATTGAATGGAGTTATTTGATATTATTTTGTGAGTATATTGGCTAATATTATTTGCTGTTGGGCTATGCATATTTTGTGTGTATATTTGGTGCTGAATTAAATTTATATTTTATTATATTTATCTGGATGGCTATTTTGGACGAGGTATATGGATTTTGGATTTTCACCTGCGTCGCCTAGCATTTCTGCGGTTGGTGTTGCCGTTTTGGTTGATGTTTATGCTGGCCTGTGTGCGTGTGCGGGTGTAGGCCCTGGTCAACACATTGCCATATGTGATCCGTTTGAGTCTTCTGTTTCTGTTGCTGGAGCTGGTGCTGTTGCTGCCGTTTTGATGATGAGGAGGAGGATTGGCCAAATTTCGGGCAAGTCTATTGGTGTGGTTGACCAGTCTTTCATTGTGCCTAATGACATTCTTGTCAATAATTTCATCAACTGTCTCTAATTCCAGGTCATTATGCAGAGTGGAATTTCGGACATATATTTGGCAGCCGGTGATGATGCGTAGCGTCTCGTTTTGGAAAAGCTGGAGTGCTTTTTTATGGACATCCTTGGCCATGGACCAGATGGGCAGGCCATAGCTCCATATGGGGACAATGATGGTCTTGTATATGGTCCTCTTGGCCCTTAATGGGAGTGGACTTTTGGCCCTGAGTAGCCAGTTTAATTTATTTCGCCTCAGCCTGCAGCCGGCGATGGTGTTTTTAATGTGAGTGCCAAATGTCAATTTAGAATCCAGGTGCATGCCCAGATATTTGACTGATTTGTTCACTTTTAGATATGTGCCGCATAATTTCACCAATAATGGCCTCTCCAAGCGGTAAGTAAAGCAAATGTGTTGACTTTTTTTGCTATTTATTTTAATATTATTCTTTCTTGCCCAGGCTTCGAATTTTATTAAATAATGCTGCATCTCGAGGGCGGCAACATTTTGTTTGGTGTGGCTGAACATGATGCAGATGTCGTCCGCGTATGAGGCCAGTAGTGTTCTGCTATGTGGCCTAAAGTTCTCATTATGGCCATCATCGTCATCGAAGCTGATGTGCGTATAATTGCTGTCTACGCTATTCATCTGTTGGACACTGGTGGCGGCGTCGTCGTTGATGTTGTTGTTGATGCGGCTGCTCTGGCTATTGGTGGCTCCGACAGGATTTGATGTGCTGCCATCTGGTCTGGGCACATCTGCCGTAAATAATGTATACAAAATTGGTGCAAGTACGCTACCCTGTGGTACGCCAGCACTTGCTTTATGTATCTCCGAAATGCGATCTTTGCACCTCACCTGGAACGTACGCTCGGTGAGATAAGATTTCAATAAATTATAATAAGACGCATCTAGTGTGGTTTTTATTTTGGCCAATAATCCTAGGATCCAGGTCCGATCAAAGGCCTGTTCAACATCAATAAATATGGCATGGCAATATTCGGATTTGTCGTATGCCGTAATTATAAAATCGGTGACTCGATGCAATTGTTCGGTGGTGCTGTGGCCCTCTCTGAAGCCAAATTGATGATCTGGTATTAAGGATCTCTCCTCAAGCTGGTCGACGATACGCACAGCGAGCATTCGCTCCCAAATCTTTGAAATGGTTGGTGTGAGGCTGATGGGCCTATATGATTTTGGGTTGCATTCCTCATCGCCCTTGGTGCCGGGCTTGGGGATCATGCTGATGATGGAATGACGCCAGGTTTTGGGGTAATAGTTTAGCTCCAGAGTGGCATTGAAAATATTCTCTAGTAGCAGGATGCAATTGTTGCCGACATTTTTCCATACTTTATTACAGATACTGTCGTGGCCGGGTGCTTTTTTATTAATAGATCGTTTAATCATATTTTGTATTTCTCTTGCAGTGAATGCTGCTATAGGTTCGCATGGTGTGAACGGGATTCTGAATGTGGCAATTAACGCCTCCCGATCTTGTGTATTGGCCAGATGATGGCGTTTGAATCGTTCTTCAAGGTGTATGGCAAACTCTTCGGCCTGCTCTTGTAAATTTATGCACCAGGTGCCATCGGCTTTGAGTAGCGGCAATTGTCTGGGTACTTGGCGTTTAATGCTATTTGTTAGCTTCCATAAATTGTGCATTGTGCCGGTGTTGGCGAGTGTTTGGTCAGTTCGCCTAGCTTTTTTGGTGGCTAGGAATTTGTTTAGCGTGGTGCTGACGCTTCTCCAATTTGCCTTATCGCCCGGATGATGGGTGCGTATATATATTTTTCGCAAATGGTGACTTCTGTGCCATAGCTCTCGGCCCCTGGGGCATAGGGTTACATTGCGGCCAATTGTTCTTGCTGGCCGTCTGTTATGGTTGTTATTTGTGTTGGCCTGTGCAGGTGGTGGTATGGCCGTATAATTTTGTTGTTGTTGTTGTCGTTGTTGTTGGTGATGCTGCTGCAGCGGCGCCTTGGCCGCCTTGGCTGAATTTTTAATTTTTCGATTCAGAATATCCAAAATGTCATCGATATCCTCTGGTGTGCGAAGTTCTACTTCAGGATAAATCTGATTTTCTAATGCCTTTTTAAATTTCTCCAAATTGGTGCTCTTGTCTATTAGACGTTCTACTTTGGGAAATGTGGTGGCTGCACAATCAAGCGTAATAATTAGCGGCAGATGATCGGATGATAGCTTAATTTGGCTATCTATATGCACTTTCCATTGCTGGAGGCCGCCATAGATGCCAAAATCAATACAGCTGGGCATATTTCCGGCACGGAATGGGTATCTGGTTGGTCGGCCAGTGGCGATAACGTCAAATTTCTGCTGACTTATGTGGTTTACGATAAGACGTCCCCTGAGGCCATCATTTCTGCTGCCCCAGAGCTGGTGTTTGGCGTTCCAGTCGCCGGCGAGTAAAAATTTGTTGCCATGTCCCTGTAGGATGGCAGCTGTGGTTTCGTTGGTCCATTTTTTGCGTGGTGGGCAGTAAATGGAGCCGATTTTGATGCTGCCAATTGTGGTGTCGATGCGTGTGGAGCACAATTGGTGTGTGTCGGTGATGACTTTGTTGACCGGATAGTGAACAATGTCGTTTTTAATTAATAGGGCCACGCCATATCTGCGTCGGCCGTCATTAGCTATATTAGCACAATAAGACGTATATCCCCAGATACGAATTAGTTCATTTTCCCATAAATTTGTCTCGCTCAAGAGTATTATATCAATATTTTGGCTCAGAGCATAATGCTCGAGCTCTGGTAATTTGCTCTGTACGCCATTGGCATTCCAAAGCAAAATTCGCAATTTATTATATCGTACTCGAGTCATTTTTGGGTTGATATATGTGAAAATTGTTATTATAATCCCTGAGATGAATGGAATATATAATATTGTTGTTGTTTTTTGGGATATTCATCCCAAGCGGGACCATATATGGGTGATGGTGATGTGGGTTTTGGCAAGGCTGATGCTGGTGGTGATGATCCATATGTGTCTCAACGTTGCTCTTTTTTATGTTATCCAGTACCCAGTCTGGGGAAAAGGGTAGTGGGTTTTTATTTGGTGCGCCAGTGCGAACCTGTTGTATATTATGCTGCTGCTGCTGCTGCTTATTTTTGTTGATTTTGCTGTAGTTAATTTTATTGGTGTGGACAGCGATTTTTATATTATGCAAATTTTTATTATTTTTATTATTTTTGATATTGCAGTGGGACTGTGGCTTTGAGTGCATTTTTTGCCGTTTTAGTTGTAGCGAATGGGACAAAATTTTTATGTTTGATACTATTTGTGAGGGTGGTGATGATGATGATGGAGTGGCTGCTAATGCCACACCGGCTACTATTGATGGCGATATGATTTGCATTTGATAATAGTGATTTACTGATGGGGATGAGAGGTACCTAATATGATTTGTAGGTAGTACAGCCCTATTAGTGTTGCATTCAAAAACTGCTGGACATTTTATTTGTTTGGCTTTATTTTTAAATGTGGCCGCTATTGCCGTATATGTTTTTACAGTAAATATATGAGTAAAAGGTTGTTGTTTGTTACTCACATATTTATTGTCGTCTATTATGTGGCCAGCGTTTTGAGGCTTAGCATGGCTTGTTGGTGTATGTGGTGGTGTACAGTTGATTGTGGAGTGTGCCAGATTCGTACAGAAATTGATGTTGATGTGGAGCCGGTGGTGATTTGACCCAAGTTTGGCCAAGGTGTGGGCAATACAGCTGCTGCTGCTCCAGCTTCCATCAGTGGGTGGTGTTGGTGGTGGTGGGATTGTGGTGGATCCGATGAAAATTTGGATGAGCACGGACCGTGCTGGATTTGGTTGCTCGGGATGTAGGCCAGTGAACATAATTTGCACAGACCGTGCGTGGATAGGGATGCCCTCTTTGGTGCCAGTTGCCTGATCGGGCCATCTGTTGTTTTTGTTGCTGTTGCTGCTGCTGCCCGCTGTTGTTGGTTTGCAACATCTTCATCTTTGTTGTTGTTGTTGTAGTTGTTGTTGTTGCCACTGTTGCCAATATTGTGTTGGTGGTGGCGGCAAAGTATTTGGAGACGCCAGTGGATGAGACGGACGCCTGCAAAAGAGAAGAGTTATTACAACTGTTTTGAATAGGAATATTCGGGTTTATGCAGAAATAGCTGTGTCTGAGGCAGCTGCAAAAATATGTGACCCTGGTTGGCCCGTTTGTTGGTGAGGTCTTGGAGTTGAGGCCGTCATCCGGTTTATTATTTATAATATTGGGAATATTATACTTCTGTGGGCTGTCCATGTTTGCCATCTTCTGGTCGAATGGATGCGAATTGATAATATTGGAATATTATTGTTGTTGTAGGTGCAGCTGTTGCTGCTGCTGCCGGTGTTGCTGAGCATGCTAAATATGCAAATAGTAGTAGAAGCATGCGTGTTGCTGTGCACGCCAAACATCAAGTAGTAGATATTTGTCGCATGCGATATTGTAGCATGCGATATTTTGGCATGTAATTGCCGGCCAGCGGGTGCGGGCAGTAAGCTAGGCTTAGATGCGTGTATATGCACAGGCACCAATTGTGCATGTGTGTGCGCCTGCGCAGAATATGTGTGTGCAAATAGGCGTTTGTATGTGTGTGCGTGTGAGCGAGTGAGTGGGTATGGGGAAAGGGAAATTTTCTCTCCCGCCAAAAATGGTTTGGAGACTTTGTGTAGGTGTGCCTCTGTATGTGTGTGTGTGAGAGGTGAGGGAGGGAAATTTTCTCCGCCATATTGTTTGTGAGAGAATGCACTAATATCACTGCACTTTTCACTGTATTTGCACTTTACACATGTCGATTTGTTGGTGTGAGTGTATGTATGTGGGGTGCTCCGCTGGCCCACTTTAAATGTCAATGCTGGTTTGGCCAATTTTGGCCTCAAAGGTGGCTCCAAATCCAGTTCCATGGCTGGAGGGGGGGGGGTAGGGGGTGGGGGGGGTGGGGTGTGTTAATTGGGGTTGGTTGGGGGGCGGGTAAGGTGAGAGGGTTGGGTGGGTGGGAGTGGCCAAAAAAAAATAAAATAAAAAAAAAAAAAAAAAAAAATTATAATTTAAAAATTAAAAAAATTTATACCATCCGGTTGCGGGGTTGGGAAGATTTTTGTTTATTACCAAAAAAAAAAAAAAAGGGTGTGAAAGAGGGGGGGGGAGAGGAAAAAAAAAAAAAAAAAAAAAAAAATAAAAAACAATACCAAAATGAAAAATATTAAAAAAAGAGGACAACAGATTTTTTAATGATTGATTGGGGGGGGGTGCTCCCCCAAAATTCTCACAAAAAAAAAAAAAAAAAAAAAAAAAAAAATAAATAAAAAAAATATAAACCACTATTGGATAAAGGTTTTCCCAAAATTTCCCGGGTTGGGGGTTTTTCTTCAAAAAAAAAAAAAAGTTTCCGCAAAGGGAAAAAAGGGGGGGGAATATCTTCAAAAAAAAAAAAGGGTTGGTTTTTTTCCCAAAAAAGAAGAGATTGGGGTTTAGGAATAATTGGTGGTAGTGGGCCTGACTCAATGATTTTATATTACCCAGACCCCTCAGCAAATCAACACGTAAGAGATCAAATCCGCACCTTGCAGGCAACAGGTACCGCCAACGCGAACAGCCTTGAGGTTGAGCAGGTGCAGCAGACACACCCAATCCAAGCAGAAATTGCAACAATTAATTTGCAACAAATCCCCTTGGTCCAAACTGCAAATTTCAATGAAACCCCCATGTATATGGAACGGGCCCGCCCGTTGACCAGAATACAAAAATATAAAACAGCTGCATCTCGTTTGTTGTTGTTTGCGAGTACTCTCAAAAAATATATTCTCGCTGATCTGTGGCCAAGGGCGGACTCCAAGAGGACGCAAATTGCCCAACACACGGCGATTGCCAAATGCAATTATGGCCGTTCGGCCAAACCAAGGGAATAGTACAACCCAACCACCAAGTCCATTAAAAATGAGAAATGACAGCAACCTTATCTGGACACGGCTTCCGCGCGCCCAGAGAATCCGAATCTTGCAAACGTTGAATGCTCCTTTTCACTTGAGAAAGGCACTAATACAAGTTAACAAGTAACCCTCGAGCGACTCCCGCACCCATAGCGCTGACGCATCAAATACCAACGGTATTTGCCCTGTGCCCTGGCCAGCGCGGTAACGTGATCCCTTGCTTAACTGCAAGAGCAGCGTTATCACTTATGCTGAGCCTGAATTTATCCATGTAGCTTAAGTATTTGTAGTTTGCCTTTTGTAGCTTTTGCCTTCAGCGTTTGGTTGTCTCCAAGTTTAGATTTAGTTTTGTATTGCTTTCGATTGCCAACGCAACAATAAAGATTCATGTACTCCGGCACTTGCCGTAAATAATATTGTTTTATTGCTGAGCCGCAAGGCCAGAAATTGGAAGCAGTAGCTTTCCCAACCTAATCACAGTTCCAGCTATCATCCCCTTAAAACATCTGGAACGCACATCTTGAATATCTTCGAGAACGAGAAGGCCGCAACTGGCTGCTTTATCAGAACAGAAGTTATCAACTACCTTAAGCGAGGCTGGTCGAATATCATTGGATTCCCTTCAGCCACGGAATTGGTATAATTTGCACAGATGCACAGCAAATGATATGGCCAACTGGAGACACATGGACAGGAACTGGTCAGTTTGGAGACTCCAACTGGTGCGATTCCAAAGGCAGCAAAGATGAGTTGCAGTAATGCCTGTTTGTGTGATAAAAAACAAATTAGCAAATTGATAGCCACATTTTTAATGCGCAATACGCACACATATATGTGCAATCCAACCCTTCAGTTCCAGAATTCACTTCTCGTCAAATTCATCACTTATTCACCTTTCTTCTTTGACGCCGACGTCGGCAGAAGAGAATTCTGTATGTGTTTTGTTGTTGCAATTTTTCCTACAGCAACCGAAAACAAGTAAGAAAGTCGGTCAAGCCCGACTTTAATATACTCTGTACCTGTTTGTACCTGTATTGCGGTTCGATAAGTAATGATGAGTAGAATATATGCTTAGAAGGTTCGAAACACCTAACTCTAAAATTGCGGGATATTTGCGGTGTTTTTCAAATTGCGGGGGTGGCAACTCTACTATCGTTCATCTGATCGGAAAACAATGTATGGGGGTTCGATAAGTAATGATGAGTAGAATATATGTCTAGATGGTTCGAAACACCTAACTCTAAAATTGCGGGATATTTGAGGTGTTTTTCAAATTGCGGGGGTGGCAACTCTACTATCGTTCATCTGATCGGAAAGCGATGTATGAGAGCTCGATAAGTATTGATGAGTAGAATATATGCCTTGAAGGTTCGAACAACCTAACTCCAAAATTGCGGGATATTTGAGTTATTTTTCCAATTGCGGGGGTGGCAACTCTACCTTCGCTCATCTGATCGGAAAACGATGTATGGGAGCTCGATGAGTAATGATGAGTAGAATATATGCCTAGAAGCTTCGAACAACCTAACTCCAAAGTTGCGGGATATTTGAGATGTTTATACCCGTTACTCGTAGAGTAAAAAGGGTATACTAAGTTCGTGCAAATGTATGTAACAGGCAGAAGGAAACATTTCCGACCCCATAAAGTATATATATTCTTGATCAGCATCAATAGCCGAGCCGATATAGACATGTCCGTCTGTCCGTCTGTCCGTCTGCGTCCGTCCGTCCGTCCGTATGAACACCTAGATCTCAGAGACTATAAGAGCTAGAGCTACCAAATTTTCAGTGTAGACTTGTATTGTCTGCACACAGATCAAGTTTGTTTCAAATTTTTGCCACGCCCCCTCCCGCCCCAGCAATATGAAAAAAACCTCATATCTCCCACAATTTTGAAAATAGATTGTTCGAACCTTCTAGACATATACTTTAATCATCATTACCTATCGATCCGGCGTACATAATTTCTTGATCAGATGAACGATAGAAAAGTTCCCGCCCCCGCAATTTGAAAAAATCCTCATATCTCCCACAATTTTGAAAATAGATTGTTCGAACCTTCTAGACATATATTTTAATCATCATTACCTATCGATCCGCTATAGATCATTTCCTGATCAGATGAACGATAGAAAAGTTCCCGCCCCCGCAATTTAAAAAAAAACTCATATCTCCCACAATTTCGAAAATAGATTAATCAAACTTTTTAGACATATATTTTAATCATCATTACTTATCGATCCGTCATACATAATTTCCCGATCAGATGAGTTATAGTAGAGTTGCCACCCCCGCAATTTGGGAAAAAAACACAATTTGGGCATGTTGTAATCTAATAAAATATTCTGAAATAAACCTTACCCTGAGTAACGGGTATATCGAAGTCGAGCAGGGCCGACTTCAACTTACGCTCTCGTTTTGAAATTGCGAGGGTGGCAACTCTACTATCGTTCATCTGATCGGAAAACGATGTATGGGGGCTCGATAAGAAATTATGAGTAGAATATATGTCTAGAAGGTTCGAACAACCTAACTCCAAAATTGTAGAAGATATACGATTTTTTTCGATTTGCGAAACTTGATCTGCCTGCAAGTAAAAGAAATATATGTTCCATACACCTCAAACCTCTATCTCTTACCATCTCTGAGATCTCAGCGTTCATACGGACAGACGGACATGTCTATATCGACTCGGCTGTTGATGCTGATCAAGAATATATATACTTTATAGGGTCGGAGATGCTTCCTTCTGGCTGTTACACACATTTGCACAAACCCAATATACTCTTTGTACCTTCGGTACAGAGTATAAAAAACATATGCAGTCGCGGCCGGCAAATTCGACGTCGACGTCGGCAAAGCAAAATTCGATATGTGTATTTGTTGTTGCAAATTTGCCTACCGCAACACACAAAAACGAGAAGGCAAAGCTAACTTCGACTGTGCCGAAGTTTAAATACACTTGAAAAAGTTTACTCCAACTGATTTAACCGGTAAAAAATATATAGAATATAGATATCAAATATTTTAAACTTTTTAATATTTAATAATAAAAATTTGATACCATAAAAAAAAAACTTTTCTTAGTAAAACACATTTTCCGACCGATCGGTTCTATGGCAGCTATATGCTATAGTCATCCGATTTTAATAAATTTTTTCGAACTTATGTAAAACGAGAAGGCAAAGCTAACTTCGACTGTGCCGAAGTTTGAATAGACTTGAAAAACTGATTTAACTGCAAAAATATATATAGGATATAGATATCAGATATTTAAAATTTTTAAATCATTGCTAATAAAAATTTGATACCATAAAAAAAACATTTCTTAGTAAAACACATTTTCCGACCGATCGGTCCTATGGCAGCTATATGCTATAGTCATCCGATTTTGATAATTTTTTTCGAAATTATGTGAAAGCATATAAAACTAATATATACCAAGATTGGGGACGCTACGATAAAAAACAAAAAAGTTTTTTTCACTAGAAGTAGTTTTTTGATCGACCGTTTATATGGCAGCTATATGCTATAATCATCCGATTTTGAAAATTTTATCAGAATTGTGTGGAAACATATAAAACAAATATATACTACGTTTAGAGACGCTACGATGGAAATCAAAAAAGTTTTTCTCACAAAGACTTATTTTTCGACCGATCGTTCCTATGGCAGCTATATGCTATAGTGATCCGATTTTAATACAATTTTCCAGAATTATGTGAAAGCATATTAAACTAACATATACCAAGATTAGTGACGCTACGATGGAAAACAGAAAAGTTTTTCTAACTAGAACTAGTTCTTAGACCGATCGTTCCTATGGCAGCTATATGATATAGTCATCCGATCCGGCCGGTTCCGACATATTGAGTGCAGTAAAAAGGAGACTCTGTGCAAAATTTCAGCTCGATAGCTTTAAAACTGAGAGACTAGTTCGCGTAGAAACAGACAGACGGACAGACGGACAGAAGGACAGACGGACGGACGGACAAGCGGAAATGAACTCAGCTCGTCGTCCTGATCAAGAATATATATAGTTTATGGGGTCGGAAATGAATATTTCTATGCGTTACAAACTTCTGGGCAAAATTAATATACACTTTTCAAGTGTATAAAAATGAGACAAAATCAAAGTTTAGAAGACGCACGATTGTCACACAAGTAATGATTTTGCTACCTGAACGTCTTCCTCGCTGGGAAACAAATAAAGAATTTCCTTCAGGATTTGGGAAAAAACTCTGTTTTGAGATGTATATCCTTAAGTAGAAGCTCTTCCAGAATTATATTGATAAGGGCATCTCGTTGAATCCCATTAAGAGAATTTGATATCTCGTAAGAGCTTAAAATATGCTTGCCGCGTGGTGTTTCGTTAAGTAAAACTCTCAAATCCTATCAAAAATAGTATATTTAGTGTCGTCACTTGAAAAAAAATAATGATGTTTACCTTGTAAAGCAACGATTTTACACTAAACTTAGGTGACTGTATTGTTGGCGGTGAACCCGAGCTAATGTCAAGGAATCCCCTACTTTACTTGGAATATATATGGTCTCGTCATCAATTCCATGCTATTTTTGAGAAAAAAATTATAATAAATATATGTTTTTTAATTGATTTTATACTTGCCTCAGACTTTCGCCATTGAAATAACTTTTCCCTGAAGATTACGCGAAGACCAAGCGGTGGGACTGCTTCCTTTATATCTTCTTTATTCAAAAATTTTAAGCTCTCGAATGTTACTTTTGCAGCTATAAATAAGTACAACATTTTTTTAATTTGAACAAAACAATTTGCAATGCAATTTCAATTAAAGTATTTATCACGGCTGGTCACTCTGTTGCATTAGGTAATTTACAAGGACTGGTCACACTGTTGTCCAGGTATATGTATGTCGACAAATTTCTTAGAAAAAGTTGGCTATTACTTTAGCATGGAATTACATACATATAAACAAGCGAATCTTACCTTCCAAATACTCAATTATATGCTCCAATTTAAATTCTTTCATTAATTTCACCAATTGGGCTTTATCATCTGCACTTTCCTCAGCTGCGTCTGGTGGTAGGTATGCTGCACATGGCGCCTTCTGGTACACTTTGTTGAACAATTTTTAATTTTTTTACCTTTTTTGCATTTCGACTCTGCATTGTTATTTTTTGTTTGATTTGTACTGAAATTCTAACCTTAAACACGCATTTAACGTTTACCATGCGGCCGTTTCAAACAAAACTCGCGAAATGACTGTAACAGATTCTTTGGCTTGAGCGTTCGTAATCTGTTCACTCAGTGATGCTATTCATTTAAGCTTTATTCCTCTATGACATATTTTAATTATCATATGGAAGATAAGCTAAAACTAACCAAAATCAATAAAAATTGCCAGATTTACGAGGAAAAAGCTAAAGTTATTGGCATCACTGTTGATGCACTTGCGAGTGAAAAGAACGACTCTTCATTAATTTCGAGTGATATCGTTACCCTTTTGCCATAATCTCGTGGAAAACAAAGTATTAGCAAACTTAAAGGAACGATTCAAAGTAATAAATACTTATCCGGCATTAGAGGAGAAACAGAAAAGTTGTTTTATCAAAATTGACACTGCTGAGAGAAAATCCGAGCCACCAGCCAAATGTACAAAATTAAAGCATTCCGTTTAATATAAATATATTTAAATATTTGGAAGGTAAGATTTACTATATGGGACATTTGTGTGAACTTATGTACAATGTACATATATGTGTTTAATTTAAAAAACATTCTTATGAATATACATTTATAATAATTACCTATTGCAACAGTATGACCAGCCGTGATTATTGATTGCCTATTGTTTTGTTAAATAATCAAAAAAATTAATTCTACTTATTTACAGTTGCAAAAGTTACACTCGAGAGGTTAAGAAGAACAGTAATGCAACCATTTGAACTTGGCAAAGATCTTTCATGAATTCAACTTATGTTTATGATTGTTATATTAATTCGCCCTTTTAAAAGGTTCATATGCTTTTTATAAAAGCAACTTACATCGCGAGAAGGCAATACTTTCAAGTCAGTAACTGCTTTTCTTCACACGGGTAACTTAAAAACTAGCAATATGAATTTGCTTATATTAACTTAGATTTTTAATTACAGCACTCACCACCTCGGGATATTTAATTTATCAATTTTGGCTTTTATTAAGACGAAGTCATTTTCAACTATATAATTGAAGTCTAATAAGGAAAGCAGCACAATGTATGTTTGTTTCAAATGTCTTCGCAAAATTTCCAAAAACGAATATATTAATTCGTCATTTTAAGTATGACCACTTACTGACAAGAAGTAATTTAAAAATTCAATGTATGCAAGAAAACTGCAATCAGTTGCACTCAGAGTTTACACCTTTTCAAAAAGCATTTAGATAATCAGCACAAACAGCACATAAACTGCAATCATGAAAATATTTGTAGTCCCTCAATACTTGCAGATGAAAACAGTAGTTTTGTCGAAATTAAAGCTCTTATATTATTATCCCCAGAAAATAATCAATGTAATTCCAAGATGGGCCAGAATGAACCTCCTACTTCTCGAAACAATCATAACCCTGAAGATATTATTAATAACTTAAAAAACAGGCATTAACGCTGTCCTTAAATTTACTGTCGCAAACCGAATGCCTAGAAAAATGTTATTGTGATTCAAAAATATGATTACAAATTTATGTTCTGTTATATCTGCATCAATTCGAAACTTATTCGGAACTGAGGAAGTACATAAAGATTTAGAGTGCATATTGAAGTTTTGTAAAGAGCCTTTTGAAGATATAAAAACAGAACACAGACTTTTCAAAATCTTAAAAGAAAGAAACTTGTACAAAGATCCAAAAATGTATATTATAAATCAAACAATTCAAGAAAAGTTTGCAATGGCAATCCTACTTTAAAGGCTAAGACTGCAGATATTTGTATCATGCCATTGCAATTTATGCTTAGGTCAGTCTTTGCAATTCCAAACCTTTGAATATTACGTTAGCAAATACTGCCAAATATTTAACAGATAATACTCTGTGGAACTTTGCAAGTGGAGAAATCTTCAAGTCCAAACTACTTAACTATGAAAACAGTTTAGTTATTCCCCATGTCCTTTATTTTGATGATTTCCAAATCAATAATCCCCTTGGACCACACACATTTTCTATATGTGGCTGCTATTTTAATTTTCCAACAATGCCGCAGCATCTCTTGTCTAAATTGAAATATATTTTCACGCAGCTTTTATATCCACAGACAATTTAAAAGAAAATGGAAATGAAAACTCCTTCTATCATCTTGTCCAAGAACTTAAGTTGTTAGAAGACGGAATTGATATTATTAGTGAAGGAAAAATTTATAAAGTTCATTTTATTCTCGGCCTTATTGTAGGAGACAATTTGGCTGTTAATATATTTTGGGGTTTGTTCCAGTCCTTCAATGCTAAAAGATTTTTGCAGAGCATGCACAAGGACTAAACATCAAACCCATACTGACTGCGACCAAAAAGCTAAATTCCTAAGAAATGACATTAACTATCGTCAATCGCTTATTACCAACGATTTTAAAGAAACGGGCATTAAAAATCTCTGCATTTTTGAAAATTTACTCAGTTTTAATGTTACAGAAAACTTCTGTTTTGACATTATGCATGACATTTTTGAGGGAGTTTGCAATTATGATCTGTGCCAAATAATAGTGTCGCTTATTAAAGATAAAATTGTTACATTAGAAGAGATCAATGCTCACAAACGACTCTTCCAATTTGGTGAAACTGAAGTTGGAAATGTTTCAAAGGACTTAAGTTATAGCAGACTAAAATCAAATAACCTCAAAATGACAGCAAGAGAAATAATGTGTTTTGCATTTCTTACCTTTGATGATAGGGAGACTTAATTCCCATTGGAAATGTTTGTTGGAATCTTTTAATAACGCTATTGCAAATAATTGATTTGCTTTGGAAATCCGATTATAAAGTTGAGGACTTAATAAGATTAAAAATGCTTATTAAAAAACATCATTCAAGTTACATAAACTTTATGGAAATTTAAAGCCAAAGCACCATTTAATGGTTCATTATCCCAAGGCAATACAAATGTGTGGCCCTTTAAAATATCTATGGTGCATGCGTTTTGAGGCCAAACATAAGGAAGCAAAATTTATTTTAATTCTATTACTTCAAGACTGAATCCACCGCATACTTTGGCAATCAAATCTGCAATTAAGTTTTCCGAATTTCTAATTAATCATGAAGACTCAATGACACCAATATATAAATTAGAATCCCCATATTTGGACTCTGCAGAATGTTTCAATGAACTAACATATCCATCTTTTATAGACTTGGAAAGTGTAAAAATGGTCAATAATATTACTTATAAGAATACCGTTTATAAAAGTCAATATTATTTAGTTCATACAGAGAACCCTATCGAACTATATAAAATAATGCACATTTTATTGCAGAATGACGATTTGTATGTTGTATGCAAATTAGTAAACATTGTGGGATTTGATCAACATTTTCAGTCGTTTGAAGTTGGCTCAATTACAAATACAATTGAAGTAAAAAATATTGATGATTTCATTAGTTTTCCTTACACTTATACCCTATAAACAATGGGAAAATATATTTTAGAATTAAGAGAATATGAAAAAAATATTACTTGATTGGATTATTAATTAAAAAATTCTTGTTTTCTAAATCTAGACATTGAGATACTTTGTCACTTAATAAATATTATTCCATCTTTTTATCATAAACATGTAAAAACGATTTTTTTATTTTAACACAGATACCAGATTAAAAAAAAAGGAAGAACAAAAATCTTATTTTTAAACTTATTGTTCTCACATCAAGATTTTTTAATCTTGATTTTTCTAGATTGCAAGCTTCTTGATATAGAGATTTTTAGTCTTGATTTTAGAACGATTTTTTTTTCTCTGTGTAGTTGTAGTGAGAAAAACTTTTTTGTTATCAATGGTAGCGACTTTCAAAAACTGCAAGGGTATTTAAAACATCGGCGTAGCCGATGTTAGCCTTCTATTTTCTTTCTTAATTTTTATACCCTTGCAGAGGGTATATTAAAATTGTCACGATGTTTGTAACATAGAAGGAAGCATCTCCGACCCCATAAACTATATATATTCTTGATCAGCATGATGAGCTGAGTCTATATAGCCATGTCCGTCTGTCCGTCGGTCCGTCTGTCCGTCCGTCTGTTTCTATGCTACCCCCCCCCCCTCTTTTATATAAATTTTTACCAAACTTTAAAAAAAGTCTTAAAATACCCAAACTACACATTAGACACAAAGGCCGGAACGGTTAGATAAAATAACTAAATAACAAACAAAAGATGAGGCTTTAAAAAAATTCTTTGTTGTAATAAAAAAATTTTTTTTTTCCATCGTGGCGTCACCAATCGTGGAATATATTAGTTTTATACAAATGCTTTTAACAGTCGGATATGACCTGCAATACTTAAAATGGTTAACGGCGCATCGTTGACTGCCGTTGTTTTTTTGCGTTCGGCGCGTGGTATTAATTAACAATTATTATTAATTGTTACGGGTGCATCACTGGCCCCTTTGTGCGAAAATAGCGCAAACTTATTTAATAAAAATAAAAATAATTCAAAGAAAATAAAAAATAATAATTTTTGTGACTGTGCTTGTTATTGTTATTATTTTGTGGGCGTTTTAATCGACATAGTTTTACCATTTATAAAAATCAAAACAAACCACATTTAAAGTGACAAGAAAGTGTTTTGACAAAATTTCAAAATTGATTTTTTTTTAGAAGAGCAGCTCAATTGGTAAGCTGATTAGTAATTGTAGAGAAGTTTTTCACGCTGTACCCAAATATGTTTTCCGAATTTCAATATTATATATGGATCACGTGTAAATGATACATAAAAATGAAGAAAATTTATTTTTTGTCCTTTATTGCTACATGTTTATTTCCTAGAAAGCCGTTTATTCCATATTTTATAAAGTGTTGTAGTTCCTTTCTAAATGGATGAAAAAATTCAGCTGCACCGACTTGTTTCCCATTAAAAGCACTCAATTTTAAAAATACAAATGGATACAATCAGTTTACCAATTGAGCTGCTCTTGTAAAAAAACATTCATTTTGAAATTTTGTCAAAATACTTTCTTGTCACTTTAAATATGGATGTTTTTGATTTTTATACTCTGTACCGAAGGTACACAGAGTATATTGGGTTTGTGCAAATGTATGTAACAGCCAGAAGGAAGCATCTCCGACCCCATAAAGTATATATATTCTTGATCAGCATCAACATCCGAGTCGATATAGCCATGTCCGTCTGTCCGTCTGTCTGTCCGTCTGTCCGTATGAACGAAGAGATCTCAGAGATGGTAAGAGATAGAGGTTTGAAGTGTATGGAACATATATTTCTTATACTTGCAGGCAGATCAAGTTTAGTTTTGATTTTTGCCACGCCCCTGCCTCCCCCGCAAATTTAAAAAAACGAAATAACTCCCACAATTTTCAAGATAGATAGTTCGAACATTCTAGACATATATTCTACTACTTATTTTGAATCGACCCGCCATACATCATTTTTCGATCAGATGAACGATATTAGAGCTATATGTAAAAGAAAATAAAAACCAACGCCAACAACAACACCGTTGCCATTGGTAGAACTTACGAGAAAGAGAGAGCGAGAAGGCAATAGCTAACTGGTAATTTCCCAATTGGACCTTGCTATGAGTGGAGCGATATAATTGAGATGGCCTGCGGTCAGAAATCACGCGTGATTCCCGCGTGACTAATATAGATACGTTTTTGTTAATAGGAAATTATATACAAATTTTATAATTTTACGGGTTTGTACTAGGTACTAGACCCCATACATCGTTTTTCAACCAGATGAACGATGGTTGAAAGAGTTGCCACCCTCAGATTTTGAAAAAACCTCACACTTTAAAGTTATTAGTTTCGTACAAACAGGTACAGAGTATATTACAGTCGGGCTTGACCGACTTTCTTACTTGTTTTAAATGGTAAAACTATGTCAATTTTATTACTTCTTTTGGTATACTAGCTCTAAGACCATAGAGAATCACAATAAAATTTAAAAAACAATTTTTAACGAGAAGGCAAAGCTAACTTCGACTGTGCCGAAGTTTTAATACACTTGAAAAAGTTTACTCCAACTGATTTAACCGGTAAAATATATATAGGATATAGATATCAAATATTTAAAATTTTTAAATTATTGATAATAAAAATTTGATACCATAAAAAAAACTTTTCTTAGTAAAACACATTTTCCGACCGATCGGTCCAATGGCAGCTATATGCTATAGTCATCCGATTTTGATAAATTTTTTCGAAATTATGTGAAAAAATATAGAACTAATATATACCAAGATTGGAGACGCTACGATAGAAAACAAAAAAGTTTTTCTCACTAGAAATAGTTTTATGGCCGACCGTTTATATGGCAGCTATATGCTATAGTCAGCCAATTTTGATACATTTTTTCGAAATTATGTGAAAGCATATAAAACTAATATATACCAAGATTGGAGACGTTACGATGGAAAACAAAAAAGTTTTTCTCACTAGAAGTAGTTTTTTGACCGACCGTTTATATGGCAGCTATATGCTATAGTCATCCGAGTTTGATAAATTTATTCAGAATTGTGTGGAAGCATATAAAACTAATATGCACCACGATTGGTGACGCTACGATGGAAATCAAAAAAGTTTTTCTCACAAAGACTTATTTTTCGACCGATCGTTCCTATGACAGCTATATGATATAGTCATCCGATCCAGCCGGTTCCGACATATTAGTTGCGTGCAGTAAAAAGAAGACTCTGTGCACAATTTCAGCTCGATAGCTTTAAAACTGAGGAACTAGTTTGCGTAGAAACAGACAGACAGACAGACAGACAGACGGACGGACGGACAAGCGGAAATGAACTCAGCTCGTCGTCCTGATAAAGAATATATATAGTTTATGGGGTCGGAAATGAATATTTCTATGCGTTACAAACTTCTGGGCAAAATTAATATACACTTTTCAAGTGTATAAAAATTGCGGAAACCACTTTTTTAATCAAAAATACTTTTACAAATGTGCATTTTCCTGAGTGGAAACACTTTTTGGACTGTATGTATTTTCGGATTTTTTTAAACTTCCCAAAAGGTCCTCTAATATTTTTAAAACTTTCCGTATGTATGGGTCATTCCATGTGAACTCAAGCAGCCAATTTTTTTTTTGTGGTTTAACAAAAATGCTTAGTATAATTTTATTTTTTTATACTAACAGATCGCGAGATAAACGACAAAGAAAATAAAACTTAAAACGAGAAGGCAAAGCTAACTTCGACTGTGCCGAAGTTTTAATACACTTGAAAAACTTTACTTCAACTGATTTAACCGGTAAAATATATATAGGATATAGATATCAGATATTTAAAATTATTAAATCATTGATAATAAAAATTTGATACCATAAAAAAAACTTTTCTTAGTAAAACACATTTTCCGACCGATCGGTCCTATGGCAGCTATATGCTATAGTCATCCGATTTTGATAATTTTTTTCAAAATTATGTGAAAGCATATAAAACTAATATATACCAAGATTGGGGACGCTACGATAAAAAACAAAAAAGTTTTTCTCACTAAAAGTTGTTTTTTGACCGACCGTTTATATGGCAGCTTTATGCTATAGTCATCCGATTTTGATAAATTTTTTCAGAATTGTGTGGAAACATATAAAACAAATATATACTACGATTGGAGACGCTACGATGAAAATTCAAAAAGTTTTTCTCACAACGACTTATTTTTCGACCGATCGTTCCTATGGCAGCTATATGCTATAGTGATCCGATTTTTATACATTTTTCCAGAATTATGTGGAAGCATATAAAACTAACATATACCAAGATTGGGGACGCTACGATTTAAATCAAAAAAGTTTTTCTAACTAGAACTTGTTCTTAGACCGATCGTTCCTATGGCAGCTATATGATATAGTCATCCGATCCGGCCGGTTCCGACATATTAGTTGCGTGCAGTAAAAAGAAGACTCTGTGCAAAATTTCAGCTCGATAGCTTCAAAACTGAGAGACTAGTTTGCGTAGAAACAGACAGACGGACAGACGGACAGACGGACAGACAGACGGACAGACAGACGGACGGACGGACAAGCGGAAATGAACTCAGCTTGTTGTCCTGATCAAGAATATATATAGTTTATGGGGTCGGAAATGAATATTTCTATGCGTTACAAACTTCTGGGCAAAATTAATATACACTTTTCAAGTGTATAAATATTACAGCATCGTAACGGTGCATCCGATTAAAATAAGAATTTGTTCAAGTAAATATAATTTATTGAAAACAATGTCTAAGAATCACGGTTGCCACTTGAAGAATTTAAATGGTAAAAAAAATCTAAAATGGAAAGAAAAAATAGAAGGCTAACATCGGCTACGCCGATGTTTTGAATACCCTTGCAGTTTTTGAAAGACGCTACCATTGATAACAAAAAAGTTTTTTTCACTAGAACTAGTTTTTTGACCGACCGTTTATATAGCAGCTATATGCTATAGTCATCCGATTTTGATAAATTTTTCCAGAATTGTGTGCAAGCATATAAAACTAATATATACCACGATTGGTGATGCTACGAAGGAAAACAAAAAAGTTTTTCCCACTAGAACTAGTTTTATGACCGACCGTTTATATGGCACCTATATGCTATAGTCATCCAATTTCGATAAATTTTTCCACAATTGTGTAAAAGCATATAAAACTAATATATTCCACGATTGGTGACGCTACGATGGAAAACAAAAAATTTTTTCTCACTAGAACAAGTTTTCGGACCGAACGTTCCTATGGCAGCTATATGATATAGTCATCCGATCCGGCCGATTCCGTCAAATGTGCAGCCTATGTGTATTTAAAGACTTTTTGCAAAGTTTGGTCAATATAGCTTTAAAACTGAGGGAGGAGATAGCATAGAAACAGACGGACGGACAGACGGACCGACGGACAGACGGACATGGCTATATAGACTCAGCTCATCATGCTGATCAAGAATATATATAGTTTATGGGGTCGGAGATGCTTCCTTCTATGCGTTACAAACATCGTGACAATTTTAATATACCCTCTGCAAGGGTATAAAAATTAAGAAAGAAAATAGAAGGCTAACATCGGCTACGCCGATGTTTTAAATACCCTTGCAGTTTTTGAAAGTCGCTACCATTGATAACAAAAAAGTTTTTCTCACTACAACTACACAGAGAAAAAAAATCGTTCTAAAATCAAGACTAAAAATCTCTATATCAAGAAGCTTGCAATCTAGAAAAATCAAGATTAAAAAATCTTGATGTGAGAACAATAAGTTTAAAAATAAGATTTTTGTTCTTCCTTTTTTTTAATCTGGTATCTGTGTTAAAATAAAAAAATCGTTTTTACATGTTTATGATAAAAAGATGGAATAATATTTATTAAGTGACAAAGTATCTCAATGTCTAGATTTAGAAAACAAGAATTTTTTAATTAATAATCCAATCAAGTAATATTTTTTTTTCATATTCTTTTAATTCTAAAATATATTTTCCCATTGTTTATAGGGTATAAGTGTAAGGGAAAACTAATGAAATCATCAATATTTTTTACTTCAATTGTATTTGTAATTGAGCCAACTTCAAACGACTGAAAATGTTGATCAAATCCCACAATGTTTACTAATTTGCATACAACATACAAATCGTCATTCTGCAATAAAATGTGCATTATTTTATATAGTTCGATAGGGTTCTCTGTATGAACTAAATAATATTGACTTTTATAAACGGTATTCTTATAAGTAATATTATTGACCATTTTTACACTTTCCAAGTCTATAAAAGATGGATATGTTAGTTCATTGAAACATTCTGCAGAGTCCAAATATGGGGATTCTAATTTATATATTGGTGTCATTGAGTCTTCATGATTAATTAGAAATTCGGAAAACTTAATTGCAGATTTGATTGCCAAAGTATGCGGTGGATTCAGTCTTGAAGTAATAGAATTAAAATAAATTTTTGCTTCCTTATGTTTGGCCTCAAAACGCATGCACCATAGATATTTTAAAGGGCCACACATTTGTATTGCCTTGGGATAATGAACCATTAAATGGTGCTTTGGCTTTAAATTTCCATAAAGTTTTATGTAACTTGAATGATGTTTTTTAATAAGCATTTTTAATCTTATTAAGTCCTCAACTTTATAATCGGATTTCCAAAGCAAATCAATTATTTGCAATAGCGTTATTAAAAGATTCCAACAAACATTTCCAATGGGAATTAAGTCTCCTATCATCAAAGGTAAGAAATGCACAAAACACATTATTTCTCTTGCTGTCATTTTGAGGTTATTTGATTTTAGTCTGCTATAACTTAAGTCCTTTGAAACATTTCCAACTTCAGTTTCACCAAATTGGAAGAGTCGTTTGTGAGCATTGATCTCTTCTAATGTAACAATTTTATCTTTAATAAGCGACACTATTATTTGGCACAGATCATAATTGCAAACTCCCTCAAAAATGTCATGCATAATGTCAAAACAGAAGTTTTCTGTAACATTAAAACTGAGTAAATTTTCAAAAATGCAGAGATTTTTAATGCCCGTTTCTTTAAAATCGTTGGTAATAAGCGATTGACGATAGTTAATGTCATTTCTTAGGAATTTAGCTTTTTGGTCGCAGTCAGTATGGGTTTGATGTTTAGTCCTTGTGCATGCTCTGCAAAATCTTTTAGCATTGAAGGACTGAACAAACCCCAAAATACTATTAACAGCCAAATTGTCTCCTACAATAAGGCCGAGAATAAAATGAACTTTATAAATTTTTCCTTCACTAATAATATCAATTCCGTCTTCTAACAACTTAAGTTCTTGGACAAGATGATAGAAGGAGTTTTCATTTCCATTTTCTTTTAAATTGTCTGTGGATATAAAAGCTGCGTGAAAAATATATTTCAATTTAGACAAGAGATGCTGCGGCATTGTTGGAAAATTAAAATAGCAGCCACATATAGAAAATGTGTGTGGTCCAAGGGGATTATTGATTTGGAAATCATCAAAATAAAGGACATATGGAATAACTAAACTGTTTTCATAGTTAAGTAGTTTGGACTTGAAGATTTCTCCACTTGCAAAGTTACACAGAGTATTATCTGTTAAATATTTGGCAGTATTTGCTAACGTAATATTCAAAAGGTTTGGAATTGCAAAGACTGACCTAAGCATAAATTGCAATGGCATGATACAAATATCTGCAGTCTTAGCATTTAAAGTAGGATTGCCATTACAAACTTTTTTCTTGAATTGTTTGATTTATAATATACATTTTTGGATCTTTGTACAAGTTTCTTTCTTTTAAGATTTTGAAAAGTCTGTGTTCTGTTTTTATATCTTCAAAAGGCTCTTTACAAAACTTCAATATGCACTCTAAATCTTTATGTACTTCCTCAGTTCCGAATAAGTTTCGAATTGATGCAGATATAACAGAACATAAATTTGTAATCATATTTTGAATCACAATAACATTTTTTCTAGGCATTTGGTTTTGCGACAGTAAATTTAAGGACAGCGTTAATGCCTGTTTTTTTAAGTTATTAATAATATCTTCAGGGTTATGATTGTTTCGAGAAGTAGGAGGTTCATTCTGGCCCATCTTGGAATTACATTGATTATTTTCAGGGGATAATAATATAAGAGCTTTAATTTCGACAAAACTACTGTTTTCATCTGCAAGTATTGAGGGACTACAAATATTTTCATGATTGCAGTTTATGTGCTGTTTGTGCTGATTATCTAAATGCTTTTGAAAAGGTGTAAACTCTGAGTGCAACTGATTGCAGTTTTCTTGCATACATTGAATTTTTAAATTACTTCTTGTCAGTAAGTGGTCATACTTAAAATGACGAATTAATATATTCGTTTTTGGAAATTTGCGAAGACATTTGAAACAAACATACATTGTGCTGCTTTCCTTATTAGACTTCAATTATATAGTTGAAAATGACTTCGTCTTAATAAAAGCCAAAATTGATAAATTAAATATCCCGAGGTGGTGAGTGCTGTAATTAAAAATCTAAGTTAATATAAGCAAATTCATATTGCTAGTTTTTTTAAGTTACCCGTGTGAAGAAAAGCAGTTACTGACTTGAAAGTATTGCCTTCTCGCGATGTAAGTTGCTTTTATAAAAAGCATATGAACCTTTAAAAGGGCGAATTAATATAACAATCATAAACATAAGTTGAATTCATGAAAGATCTTTGCCAAGTTCAAATGGTTGCATTACTGTTCTTCTTAACCTCTCGAGTGTAACTTTTGCAACTGTAAATAAGTAGAATTAATTTTTTTTGATTATTTAACAAAAACAATAGGCAATCAATAATCACGGCTGGTCATACTGTTGCAATAGGTAATTATTATAAATGTATATTCATAAGAATGTTTTTTTAAATTAAACACATATATGTACATTGTACATAAGTTCACACAAATGTGCCAAATAATCTATAGTAAATCTTACCTTCCAAATATTTAAATATATTTATATTAAACGGAATGCTTTAATTTTGTACATTTGGCTGGTGGCTCGGATTTTCTCTCAGCAGTGTCCAATTTTGATAAAAACAACTTTTCTGTTTCTCCTCTAATGCCGGATAAGTATTTATTACTTTGAATCGTTCCTTTAAGTTTGCTAATACTTTGTTTTCCACGAGATTATGGCAAAAGGGTAACGATATCACTCGAAATTAATGAGAGTCGTTCTTTTTCACTCGCAAGTGCATCAACAGTGATACCAATAACTTTAGCTTTTTCCTCGTAAATCTGGCAATTTTTATTGATTTTGGTTAGTTTTAGCTTGTCTTCCATATGATAATTAAAATAGCTGTCATAGAGGGAATAAAGCTTAAATGAATAGCATCACTGAGTGAACAGAACACGAACGCTCAAGCCAAAGAATCTGTTACAGTCATTTCGCGAGTTTTGTTTGAAACGGCCGCATGGTAAACGTTAAATGCGTGTTTAAGAGTTAGAATTTCAGTACAAATCAAACAAAAAATAACAATGCAGAGTCGAAATGCAAAAAAGGTAAAAAAATTAAAAATTGTTCAACAAAGTGTACCAGAAGGCGCCATGTGCAGCATACCAATACCACCAGACGCTGCTGAGGAAAGTGCAGATGATAAAGCCCAATTGGTGAAATTAATGATAGAATTTAAATTGGAGCATATAATTGAGTATTTGGAAGGTAAGATTCGCTTGTTTATATGTATGTAATTCCATGCTAAAGTAATAGCCAACTTTTTCTAAGAAATTTGTCGCTTACATACATATACCTGGACAACAGTGTGACCAGTCCTTGTAAATTACCTAATGCAACAGAGTGACCAGCCGTGATAAATACTTTTAATTGAAATTGCATTGCAAATTGTTTTTGTTCAAATTAAAAAAAATGTTGTACTTATTTATAGCTGCAAAAGTAACATTCGAGAGCTTAAAATTTTTGAATAAAGAAGATATAAAGGAAGCAGTCCCACCGCTTGGTCTTCGCGTAATCTTCAGGGAAAAGTTATTTCAATGGCGAAAGTCTGAGGCAAGTATAAAAATCAATTAAAAAAAACATATATTTATTATAATTTTTTTCCTCAAAAATAGCATGGAATTGATGACGAGACCATATATATTCCAAGTAAAGTAGGGGATTGCCTTGACATTAGCTCGGGTTCACCGCCAACAATACAGTCACCTAAGTTTAGTGTAAAATCGTTGCTTTACAAGGTAAACATCATTATTTTTTCAAGTGACGACACTAAATATACTATTTTTGATAGGATTTGAGAGTTTTACTTAACGAAACACCACGCGGCAAGCATATTTTAAGCTCTTACGATATATCAAATTCTCTTAATGGGATTCAACGAGATGCCCTTATCAATATAATTCTGGAAGAGCTTCTACTTAAGGATATACATTCAAAACACAGGATTTTCCCCAAATCCTGAAGGAAATTCTTTATTTGTTTCCCAGCGAGGAAGACGTTCAGGTAGCAAAATCATTACTTGTGTGACAATCGTGCGTCTTCTAAACTTTGATTTTGTCTCATTTTTACTTTTTATTTTCCACGTAGGGTAAATCTGGTATAGTTAGTTTTATATGCTTAATAATGAAAAATGATTAAAACGGATGACATATCAAAGCTGCAAAACGGTCGGTCAAAAACAGAAGTGAGAAAAACTTTTAGTTTTAACGAGCTTCACCAATAGGTTATTATTTTAACTACGAATGAAAATTTAAAAATCGGATGACTACAACAAAAAGGTCGGTAAAAACAGTTAGGAGAAAACTTTTGTTTTCGTCGGTCCGACTGGTATATATTAGTTTTATATACTTAATTGTTTGAAAAAATACAAAACGGATGACAAGCAAAGCTCAAGACGATGGTCGAAAAGTGTTTTACAAGAAAAGTTTTTGTTAAGGTATCAAATTTTAATCAAGATTAAAAATAAAATATAAATAACCGGTTAAACAGTTGGAGTAAAGATTTTCAGTAAAAACGGACAGACGAAGTAGCTGTAAAAGGAAGAGAAAATTTTGTATTTTGTAGGGTTTACGTATCACGCCCCAAAAAGACAAACATTGAAATGAAATACAAAAAGCAAAAGTAGCAAAAAAAGCAACAAAAAATAAGAGAACCAAAAAACAGAGGAAGGAAGATTAAACAATCAAAATTATTAAAAATTACAAAATAAAATAAAAAAAAAAACAACAAAAAAGAATTTTATTAAAAAATAAAAAAAAAAAATAATAAACGAAAGGTAATAATTGCAGAAGTTAACAAGAAAATGACCCCAAAAAAAATAAAGAGAGTTCGCGGGGGGACGAAAAGCCAGAAAAAAAGAGTTAGAGCAAAAAGGAACGCACGATAAAAAAGGTGAGAAAAATGAAGAAAAAAAAAAAAAAAAAAAAACAGTAGGCAACATAATTTATATTAAACGAAAAAGATCAAAGAAAAAAGTAAGAAAGGGATGCAAACAAAAAGGGGGTTAGTAACAAAACAAAAAAAAAAAAATATATATTGGACCGGCAAGCGAAACTTCTTTTAAGGAATACTATTACATTCCAAGAAAGGGGAAAAATAATCCATCAGGAAAGTTGTTCTCCAAATATAAGAATAGGCATACCAAGCGAACAAAATTTATGGAATGTGGTGGTAAAGAAGATTCAAAGACATCAGTGCCGCAACAGTGGGAACCCTACGAAATTGAAGAATCCGTTGCAAAAGCTTTAAAACTCTCATTAAGTCGAGATTGCTCCATCTGGGAGGATGTTTGCGATAAGTGGCAGAAGACTTTCAGCATCCGTCAGAACGATTTACATGAAATGGAGAATGCTGAATTTCTGAAATCGTGGTCGAAGTTGTCTCACGCTAGAGCTCCGGAATTGGTAAGACTCAATACTTTTAGTTGGGCAAATCATTATTTACTTTTAAAAATATTTTTTTTTCCTAATTTTATTAAATCACTATCGTATTTCTAAACACAGATAAGAATGATCATTGAACTTAAAAATGAACGTATTTCTTGTTCTTTCAGATTAAAATTGATTTTGACCTAATGTATCCAAATAAAGGACATCTGTTACTGGCCAAATGGAACAAATTTAAGACTAAAATGGTCGCTGTCTATGAAAAAGGAATTAATAACTCCAATTTAAAACAAATGTATTTAAATGGAAAATTATCTAAAAACCCAGGTATGCTCAACTTATCATATAAGTAACGAAAACATTAATTAATAATTCTACCTTTTATCAGATGCCCAGGACTATATTTACGCTAGTCTTTTGAACGCTTTGTCGCCCTCATCTGCTCGCTTCCCGGGCACAAGTGGAAAACTCTACAAGAAAACGACGATCATGGACTCTCAAGAGAGTTTTATCTTGCGAGTAATCTCTAGCAACAATATTGAACGCCAAGTTAATACAATTATTAACAAGTACTATTCCGCAGGGTTGACGGTTCAACCATTTTTAATTGTTGAGGGGTTTTCCGATGACGAAATCGAAAACTTTTATGTGTATTTTGACAAGACTCTGTTCAAATTTGATTCATTCTTAGACTGTCTAGATACATGTTTTAAAATTTTTCAAGTTTTATCTTTAAAATACCCAAATGCTTGCCAGTTACCTTGGGTTTTTATTCAAAAATACTTTTTTGAAATTTCAACAATATATGATGTTAAGTCTGCAAGCATTGCATCGCTTATGCATGAACTACGCAATTATGAATAATGTTTATTAAACTATAAGAAGCTATTCATTTCTTTTTATAACTCTATTTTCATTTAAACATTTATGTTTTGAATGTATGCATGTATCTATTATTATTTTTTTTTTTAAGTATGCATTTTAATAAGCCGAAAGTCTCTATTTAGTTTCACGTCGACAAACCATTTGAATTGAATCAAATATTATAGATTTTATTTAGTATAAGTTTCACAAAATACTATGTATCCACAAATAAACATTAGAGTTTAAAGATATTTTCAGTTCATTGCAGTTTTGAATAAAATAAAAATGAAATATAAAATTTGTTGGTTTTTAACCATGTTTTGGGAAATCTAAACTGAAGAAAACATTCTTAAATCAAGATCGATTTTATATTAAATCAAGATCAATTTAATCTAAAATCTAGATTTAATTGAGTTTGAATATTCTCGGTAATAGATTTTTACAATCTTAAAACAATATTATTGAATCTTGATTTCAGATTGTGTAATCTAAAGTTCAAATGAAGTCAATATTAATCTATAATGGTGCAATCTTAAAAAAGAGATGGTTTCGTCTTAAAGTCGAGAACGAACCATCTCTATTTAAGATTGGCCAATCTAGAATAAAAATAAGATTTAAAATCTTGTTTTTAGATTTTTCGTTCTCTGTCGAGTTTTGAAACGGTTTGGTCACAGATTCAAGAACGAAATCTTGATTTTTTTTCTCTGTGTAGTTTTTTGACCGACCGTTTATATGGCAGCTATATGCTATAGTCATCCGATTTTGATAAATTTTTCCAGAATTGTGTAAAGGGGTATAAAACTAATATATACCAAGATTGGTGACGCTTCGATGGAAAACAAACAAGTTTTTCTCACTAGAACAATTTTTTTGACAGACCGTTTATATGGCAGCTATATGCTATAGTCATCCGATTTTAATACATTATTTTGAAATTGTGTAAAAGCATATAAAACTAATATAAACCAAGATTGGTGACGCTACAATAGAAAACCAAAAAGTTTTTCTCACTAGAACTAGTTTTTTTACTGACCGTTTATATGGCAGCTATATGCTATAGTCATCCGATTTTGATAAATTTTTCCAGAATTGTGTGAAGGGGTATAAAACTGATATATACCAAGTTTGGTGACGATTCAATAGAAAACAAAAAAGTTTTTCTCACTAGAACTAGTTTATGGACCGATCGTTCCTATGGCAGCTATATGATATAGTCATCCGATCCGGCCGATTCCGACAAATGTGCAGCCTATGTATATTTAAAGACTTTTTGCAAAGTTTGGTCAAGAAAGCTCTAAAACTGAGGGAGGAGATAGCATAGAAACAGACGGACGGACAGACGGACCGACGGACAGACGGACATGGCTATATAGACTCAGCTCGTCATGCTGATCAAGAATATATATAGTTTATGGGGTCGGAGATGCTTCCTTCTATGCGTTACAAACATCGTGACAATTTTAATATACCCTCTGCAAGGGTATAAAAAATAGAAGGCTAACATCGGCTACGCCGATGTTTTAAATACCCTTGCAGTTTTTGAAAGTCGCTACCATTAATAACTAAAAAGTTTTTCTCACTAGAACTATTTTTTTGACCGACCATTTATATGGCAGCTATATGCTATAGTCATCCGATTTTGATCAATTTTTCCAGAGTTGTGTGAAGGGATATAAAACTAATATATACCAAGGTTGGTGACGCTACGATGGAAAACAATAAAGTTTTTCCCACTAGAACTAGTTTTTAGACCGACCGTTCATAAGGCAGCTATATGCTATATTGATCCGATTTTGATGCATTTTTTCTTAATTATGTGAAAGCATATAAAACTAATAAATACCAAGTTTGGTGACGCTACGATAGAAAACAAAAAAGTTTTTCTCACAAGAACTAGTTTTTTTACTGACCGTTTATATGGCAGCTATATGCTAGAGTCATCCGATTTTGATAAATTTATATTTTATATAAAACTAATATATACCAAGTTTGGTGACGCTACAACAGAAAACAAAAAAGTTTTTCTCACTAGAACTAGTTTATGGACCGATCGTTCCTTTGGCAGCTATATGATATAGTCATCCGATCCGGCCGTTTCTGACAAATGTGCAGCCTATGTGTATTTAAAGACTTTTTGCAAAGTTTGGTCAAGATAGCTTTAAAACTGAGGGAGGAGATAGCATAGAAACAGACGGACGGACAGAAGGACAGACGGACCGACGGACCGACGGACAGACGGACATGGCTATAAAGACTCAGCTGATCAAGAATATATATAGTTTATGGGGTCGGAGATGCTTCCTTCTATGCGTTACAAACATCGTGACAAATTATACCTCTGCAAGGGTATAAAAACTCCAAAAATGTTTTATGCTAATAAAAAATCCTGAACTACATTATAACAAAAATTAACAGGGAACTTGTTTTATTATTTATTTATTTATATTACTTTAAAATTAAACATAACAAAGTAAAAAGCATAACCAAATTATCTTTATCATAGGTAAACAAACTAAAATTCATTCAAATACTTATTTTTCTTATTCTTGTCTTATTAGAAATCAAAAGGTTTTTCATTTAGTTAAATAAAAACCAATAATTTGATCAATAACACTAGTCAACAATTTTGAACAATCTTTCTGGTTTCTGGTCCGATTTCTTTTTATAAATATGGGCTCCCAATAGACGAACAATTTGTTTTGTATATTGTCAGTGGTTTTACGTATTGCGCCATCGCCTCCAAAAATGTACATACACCGATTTGAAATTGTAATATACAAAATCACTGTCAATAAGTTAGTCAAAAATAAGTCTCAGACAATAAATACTTTAAGTCAGGAACCGAAAATAACAGTTATGGAAGTGAAAAAGATTATAATACAATTTTTTCATAACAATTAAAAAAGTAATTTTTATTATAAAAATTACAAAATAAAGATTAATAATAATAAAAATATTCATAACAATTAAAAAGTAATTTTTATTATAAAAATTAAAAAATAAAAATTAATTTAAATTTTTATACACTTGAAAAGTGTATATTAATTTTGCCCAGAAGTTTGTAACGCATAGAAATATTCATTTCCGACCCCATAAACTATATATATTCTTTATCAGGACGACGAGCTGAGTTCTTTTCCGCTTGTCCGTCCGTCCGTCTGTCTGTCTGTCTGTCTGTCTGTCTGTCTGTCTGTCTGTCTGTTTGTCTGTCTGTCTGTCTGTCTGTCTGTCTGTCTGTCTGTTTCTACGCAAACTAGTTCCTCAGTTTTAAAGCTATCGAGCTGAAATTGTGCACAGAGTCTTCTTTTTACTGCACGCAACTAATATGTCGGAACCGGCTGGATCGGATGACTATATCATATAGCTGTCATAGGAACGATCGGTCGAAAAATAAGTCTTTGTGAGAAAAACTTTTTTGATTTCCATCGTAGCGTCACCAATCGTGGTGCATATTAGTTTTATATGCTTCCACACAATTCTGGAAAAATTTATCAAACTCGGATGACTATAGCATATAGCTGCCATATAAACGGTCGGTCAAAAAACTACTTCTAGTGAGAAAAACTTTTTTGTTTTCCATCGTAGCGTCTCCAATCTTGGTATATATTAGTTTTATATGCTTTCACATAATTTCGAAAAAATGTATCAAAATTGGATGACTATAGCATATAGCTGCCATATAAACGGTCGGCCATAAAACTATTTCTAGTGAGAAAAACTTTTTTGTTTTCCATCGTAGCGTCTCCAATCTTGGTATATATTAGTTTTATATTTTTTCACATAATTTCGAAAAAATTTATCAAAATCGGATGACTATAGCATATAGCTGCCATTGGACCGATCGGTCGGAAAATGTGTTTTACTAAGAAAAGTTTTTTTTATGGTATCAAATTTTTATTATCAATAATTTAAAAATTTTAAATATTTGATATCTATATCCTATATATATTTTACCGGTTAAATCAGTTGGAGTAAACTTTTTCAAGTGTATTAAAACTTCGGCACAGTCGAAGTTAGCTTTGCCTTCTCGTTATAATAAAAATTAGTTTTAACTGTTATTCAAAAATTTTTGAAATAAAAATTACCATTTAGCTGTTAAAACAACATTTTTATTTATAAATCATAGAATAACGATTATTTTTAAATTTTTATTTAAAAATGAGAAAATAATTGTTATTTCAAAATGTTTATCCAAAAAGTTATAACAGTTACGGTCCCTGCTTTAAGTTATTAGATTTCGAGATATTTAGCTAAAAACGTACACAAATTTTACTTTTTATACCCTTGCAGAGGGGATATTAAAATTGTCACGATGTTTGTAACGCAGTGAAGGAAGCATTTCCGACCACATAAATTATATATATTCTTGATCAGCATGAGCTGAGTTTATTTCCGTTTGTCCGTCTGTCCGTCTGTCCGTCCGTCCGTCTGTCCGTCTGTTTCTATGCTATCTCCTCCCTCAGTTTTAAAGCTATCTCGACCAAACTTCGCAAAAAGTCTTTAAATACAAATACGCTGCACATTTGTCGGAAGCGGCCGGATCGGATGACTATATCATATAGCTGCCATAGGAACGATCGGTCCAAAAACTAATTCTAATGAGAAAAACTTTTTTGTTTTCCATCGTAGCATCACCAATCTTGCTATAAATAAGTTTTATAAGCTTCGGTATGCGAAAGAAAGTGGGGGAGGGGAAGAGAGTAAAGTATATGAGAAAAGGTAGGAAGGGGAAAAAAAAAAAAAAAAGAATAAGGTGGGAAAGAAAAAAGAAAGAGAAAAGGAAAAAGGGAAAGTAAAAAAAAAGAAAAAGGAAAAAGGAAAAGAAAGAAGAAGAAGAGAGAGGGAGTAAAAAGAGGAGAGGGGAAAAGGGAGGGTGAAAAAGGGAGAAGAGAAAAGTGAGGAAAAGAATGAAAAAAAAAAAAGAAGGGAAGAAAGGAAAAGAAAAAGAGTAAAGTGAGGAAAAGGGAGGTGAAAAAAAAGAAAAAAAAGAAGAAAGAGGGAGGAATGAAAAAGGGAAGAAAAAAGGAAAAAAAAGAAGAAGGAAAAAAGAGAGAAGGGGGAAAGAAAGAAAAAGAGGAGAGAAAAAGGGGGAAAAGAAAAAAAATAAGAGAGAAGGAGGAAAAAAAAAGAGGGAGAAGAGGGAGGGAGAAGAGAAAAAAGGGAAAAAGGAGAAAGGGAAGGAAAAGATAGAAGATAAGAAAAAAAAAAAAAAAAAAGGGGGAAAAAAAAGGAAAAAGGAAAGAAAAAAAGAGGAGGAAAAAAAGAAAAAAAAAAGAGGAGAAGAAGGGCAAAAAGAAAAAAAAAAAAAAATAAAGAGAAAAGAATAAAAGAAAAGAAAAAAGAAAAGAGAAAAGAGAAAAGGAGAAGGATAAAAAAAAAAAGAAAAAAAAAAGAAAAAAAAAGAAAAAAAGAAAGAAAAAAAAAAAAAAAAAAAAAAAAAATAAAAAAAAAGAAAAGAAAAAAAAAAAAAAAAAAAAAAAAAAAAAAGAAAAAAGAAAAAAGAAAAAAAAAAAAAAAAAAAAAAGAAAGAAAAAAAAGGGAAAAAAAAAGAGAAAAAAAAGAAGAAAAAAAGAAAAAAGAAAAGAGAAAAAAAAAAAAAAAAAAAAAGAGAGAAAAAAAAAGAAGAAAAAAAAAAAAAAAAAAAAAAAAAGAAAGAAAAAAAAAAAAAAAAAGGAAGAAAAAAGGGGAAAAAAAAAAAAAAAGGGAAAAGAAAAAAGGAAAAAAAAAAAGAAAAAAAAAAGAAAAGAAAAAAAAAAGGGGAAAAGTGGAAAAAAAAGAAAAAGCGGTAAAGGGAAAGGGATAGAGGTTGTAGAAGGGAGAGAAGAGGAAGTGAGAGATGAAAGGCAATGAGAAAAGAAAAGAAAAAAAAAAAAAGGGTTAGTAAAAAAATTAAGAAAGAAAAAAGGAAAGGAAAAGGGAGAGGAGGAGGAAAAAAGGGTAGGATTTGGATGATTAATATTTATTTAGTATATTTATTTATTTTTAATTTAAAAAAATAATTTAAATTTTATAGTTATTTAATGTAAAATATGTGGTTTAGATTGAAAAAAAGCTAGATAAAAAAGGAGGTAGAAGGTTAAGGAAGGGAAGGAGAAAAGGGGTAAGATTAATTGAGGTTTGAGTTTAGAAAGAGGTGGTAAAAAAAATAATATAGAGAAAAAAAAAAAAAAAGAAAGAAGGGAAAAGAAAAAGAAAAAAAAAAAATAAAAAAAAAAAAAAAAATCAAAAAAAGAAAAGAAAAAAAAAAAAAAAAAGAGAATAAGAAAGTGGAAAGGTAAAAAAAAAAACGGGAGAAATAGTTTTTTTTTTGGTTGACAGCCACATTGTCGTTTTTTACAAAAACAAATATGCAATTCTGGAAAAATTTATTAAAATTGGATGACTATAGCATATAGCTGCCATATAAACGGTCGGTCCAAAAACTAGTTCTAGTGGGAAAAACTTTTTGGTTTTCCATCGTAGCGTCACCAATCGTAGTATATATTAATTTTATGTGATTCCACACAATTCTGAAAAAATTTATCAAAATCGGATGACTCTAGCATATAGCTGCCATATAAACGGTCGATCCAAAAACTAGTCCTATTGAGAAAAACTTTTTTATTTTCCATCGTAGCATCACCAATCGTGGTATATATTAGTTTCATATACTTCCACACAATTCTGGAAAAATTGATCGAAATCGGATGACTATAGCATATAGCTGCCATAGGAACGATCGGTCTAAAAACAAATTCTAGTGAGAAAAACTTTTTTGTTATTAATGGTTGGGCCTTTCGAAAACTGCAAGGGTATTTAAAACGTCGGCGTAGCCGATGTTAGCCTTCTATTTTTTGTATTTTCTTCGAAAAATTTTGACTTACAAATCTTAACCGTGGCTAAAATGACCCTCGATTTTAGATAATTAATATTGGTCCTAAAAACATTTAGTATAAGAAAACTATTTTTCCTCGCGCATTAATTGATTGTGACATCGGAAGATTTGTTCTAAAATATTTATACGGATATCCTTAAACAAAAAAAAAATATTTAATGAAAATATCGGCTGACTCTTTAAAAAAAATAGAACAAAAATCCATTCAATTTAGAGAAAACCCTACTTAAGAATACACTTTTTGAACCTTTTTTTTCGGATAGAAGACATGATAATAGTAGAATCACAATTTGGGTCTCTTAAATCGGATGCACTGTTACGATGCTCTAATTTTTTCAAAGTTATATATTCTTTGTCGTTTATCTCGCGATCTGTTAGTGGTGGATATGTCAAAAATAGGATTGTATTCTCTATGTGTCTCGTAAAATGAGCTTTCTTTTAATATGAGACTATTTCGCACAAAGGGATCGGTATGTACAATAAATTCCCTTGCACATGTCATAGCGCAAATGTTAACTTTCCTAAACCAATACGTTTTAAGTTGGTTTCCAATTAGTGGACAGCTGCAAAAATAATATTAAGTTTTAATAGAAAATGGCGCACCATGTAAATATATAATTAATATTGTATAATATATATACATATATATAATTTATATTCTGTGCTATTTTCTATTAATATTATTTAACAAACCCTTTTACAATTTTCACACATGTACAACACAAAAAAAAATTGGGAAATATTTATGTGCTACAAACGAACTACAAAATAAATGGAAAAAAACTTATAATATTAATGAAATAAAAAAAGCAAAATAAATAAAGGTAGCAAAAAAAATAACAATGATTGGTGATAGACAGATGCGTAGACAAGTAAAACGAGAGCGTAAGTTAAAGTCGGCCCTGCTCGACTTCGATATACCCGTTACTCAGGATATCAACATGTCCAAATTGTGCGAGATATGAGTTTTTTTCCAATTTGCGGGGGAGGCAACTTTACTATAGCTCATCTGATCAGGAAATGAAGTATGGCTGATCGATAGGTAATAATTATTAAAATATATGTCTAGAGGGTTCAAACAATCTATTTTCAAAATTGTGGGTGATATAAGGTATTTTTTAAAATGCCGGGGGCGTGAACTTTTCTATCGTTCATTTGATCAGGAAACGATGTATGGCGGATCGATAGGTAGTGATGATTAAAATATATGTCTAGAAGGTTTGAACAGTCGATTTTAAAAACTGTGGGAGATATGAGGTTTTTTTCATATTGCGGGGGCGGGAGGGGGCGTGGCAAAAATTTGAAACAAACTTGATCTGCCTGCAGACAATACAAGTCTACACTGAAAATTTGGTAGCTCTAGCTCTTATAGTCTCTGAGATCTAGGTGTTCATACGGACGGACGGACAGACCGACAGACGGACAGACGGACATGTCTATATCGACTCGGCTATTGATGCTGATCAAGAATATATATACTTTATGGGGTCGGAAATGTTTCCTTCTGCCTGTTACATACATTTGCACGAACTTAGTATACCCTTTTTACTCTACGAGTAACGGGTATAAAAAAGAAAGAGACATGTTAGCTGAGCAACTCAGTCGTGTTGCAGGAGAAAGCGTTAGAGCTGAAAACGACGATGTAGGAGAAGTAGGAGTAAACTTTGATGTGGAGCAATTAGTTGAGGTAGAAAGAGAAGTTTTAAACATGCAGGATGAGATAGGTAGCATAGAAGCACATGCAAACGTTGGTGATGATTTAAATACACAATTGAAAAATTGGTATATAAAGCATAAATCGAAACGTAGCTGTGCTATTGATTTAATTAAAATTTTAAACAAGCAGAATTTAAAGGTTAAACCCTTTTATAAATTTAATTGCTCTGAAAAGCCTGATATAAGTCAAATAGGAGGCGGCTCTTATTTACATATCGGCTTATCAAAGCAACTAAATAAACTCTCTGTTTTACCCAAGCTTCCAGATATATTAAGCATTGATATTAATATTGACGGACTTCCCTTATTTAATAGCTCTCGTTCACAATTGTGGCCTATTTTAATTAGAGTAAAAAATGTAAAAAAACAATAAGCTATTTAATTCCAAAGAATTTTTGTCAAAATTGACGGGTGAATTGTCCGAAGTTATGGTCTTACCATTTCTAATAAAAAAGTTAAATTAGAACTTCGAGCGATCGTGTGCGATGCTCCTGCAAGGGTATTTGTAACTGGCACACCTGGATTTACATCCAGCAATGGCTGTACCAAATGCATACATGTAGCTCGAAAAGTAGATTCTGTATTAACATATAGCAGAACATGTACTGAATTAATAACAGATGAAGACTTTTCTAATAGAAAATATCGCCTTCACCATAACGTCGACTATTTGAATGTTCAGTCCGCTTTTGAAAAACTTGGCGTCCTAATGGTAACTCAAGTTCCGCTTGATTGCATGCACCTTGTTGAATTGGGTGTAATGCGTAAATGTTCAGAAAGATTAAATCATAATAAAATGCTATGTCCACTTTCAAAGGAAGATAAAGGGAAGATTTCCCAAATATTAATATAGATGCGGAAGTATATTCCAAAAGAGTTTTCACGTAAACCAAGAACAGTGGTAGAGCTTCCAAACTGGAAAGCCACTGAGTTCAGGCAGTTTTTGCTATATACTGGGATTGTAGCTCTTAAAGATACAATGATTGATGACCAGTATTACGAATTTTTGTTATTGCACTGTGCATACAGACTGCTCTGCTCCCAAAGACAAGGACCAACTAATATAGAAAATTCTCGAAAAATGTTAAATCTATTTGTTGAGAATTTTCCACTTGTTTTTGGGAAGAACAGTGTGTCCTACAATGTTCACGGCTTACTCCATGTAGGCGACACTATAAAACAGGTCGGTGACCCGATCGCAGGTTCGTCATACGATTTGTCCGTAAACCTACTCTGATACTCCAACAAATATATAGGAAAATAGTTAAAGATAGCTTTGAGGACAGGGAGGAAAATGAAATAAAATTAGTTGTTTAGGTAATTTTAAAAGGGAACACGCGAACAGGTGGATCAACCCGAAGAGCAGCAGATAATCGCTGTCATACGAGGTAAGTTGACAGCTTATTATTATTACCGTTGTACCAATCGATATGTAATAATAATACATTCTTATAATACACACTAGAAATTTAATTAAAGCCACTTATATTTTGACTAAATAAAATGTTGAAAACGGTTTTAATGAAATGTTAAAGCGTTTTAGATTTTAGTTAAATCAATAATATTAAATATATTATATGTGTTAATGAGAAAACATGATTTTTAAAAAACTTCCGTTTTTTTTGACCAATTTTAACTAAAGCCATTTAAATGCGCTCAAATGCCTTTAGTAATGTTAAAAAGCGATCAGTGTCTGTTCGCATTTTTATAATAAATGGAAAATCATGCTTTCTCTTAATATCGATAATACTTTAGCATTTTTGCCAAAAAATTTAATTAAAACCGTTACAAACATTTTTTTAAAATTAAATTTCGGGTAGTGCATCTTGTTTTTATAACCTTGCAGTCGACATATTTTACATATTTCTTTTTATTTATTTTTTAGAGGAAAACAAAGTCCTTCGTGAGTGAATGACGGTCCTCACGAAGGAACTTAGCACGTTATCGAGGCAGATGATAGTTTTGACGGATGCCGTGGCTGCACAGACAGCTATTGTCAAGGAGCTGGCTAGGCGGGATCGGGCATCGGACACAGAAGTTGTGTCAAATTTTCCAATGCAGTCTGAATCCGACTTGGCTGTATTGGAACATTCCATCACTCCGGAGACAAAAAATAATTATGTAAGTTATAGCCTATTTTCACCAAAGAAAAATTGCAACATTTCTTGAGAATTACAAAAATGTTAACATTTCTTCAATACGTTTATCAGAAGAGAGAGGAACATTTCAAACATTTGTCAAAAATGACGTTATTCACTCGGAGATAATATTTATTTTATGATACAATATTAAATTTCTGAATTAATTATCGATACTTCCTTGGCTTCGAAATTGCTATCACCAATAATTATTTAATTTGCGTGATTTTTTATTTATGAATAATTTAATATAAAACATTGCGGATTTAGCTTCTTCTGATCTTAGAGGAGTCAAATAGCCTAGCCAAGCAGAATTGTGTTGGAATTTTCTGGAAATCCACAAGCGTTTGAAAGTAACTCCTCTTACTCAAAACATAGCAAGCAGCTGATTTTACCCGCATGTCATTCTGAATGTCAACAAATTGATTTTTTGCCATTGGAAACTGTTGAGTCGTAAACTACTACTATGTTAGAAATTTTGCCAATGGAAAGAGGATTATAATTACTTTTTCAAATTTAAATTCCAAATTTAAACAATTTTTTTTTATTTACAGATTAATCAAATGAAGAAATTATTTGGGCAGTCCTCCCTGTCCAAATCAATTAAACTGGTGCTGGCGGAGGGAATTATTTGCGGGTTTAATATAGATGGGGTTCGGAATAAAAAAGGAATCCGTTCATTCCCAAATTTTGTTTCAGCCCTCTTAGGTAAATTAGTTTACTTAATTTTTCAAATTTATACTAATTCTACTTTATTGCAGAAGCAGTTCAGCAGAGTGACCCTACTCAGCCTGCGGAAAAGCTGCTGAGCAAGGCACTGCATTGCGTCAAAAACAAAGCGTGCAAAAAAAGGCTGAGCAAGACTCAAGAAGAACAGTAGGGTCTTTCATGTATAGATGTTGATGTTTAGCCGGCTCGGGGTCAAGAAAAACAATATTTAGTTTTGTTGTTGTTTTTTGTTTCAAGTCGGCTAAACATCAACATCTATACATCAAATACAATAAATAGCTAATAAATCAAAATATATAATAAATAAAAAAAATCAATATTCAAAATCTTATCAAATAAATAAATAATACTAATTATACAATTATAGATACCGATACAATAATTTATATATAATTTTTTATACAATCAAATACTAATTGTCTGTCTTTTTAAGTTCGTTGATGTCCGGTTTTTCTCGGAAAAAAAAATGCACTATTACGAAAAAAAGCGAGAAAATTTGCAGTTCCACAATTCTGAAAATTATCAAAATCGATATATAATTTAATGAATGTAAAAAAAATTTGTTACGGAAAAATACGTTTATATCGGAAATCGATAGAATCAAATATTATTTAATATATCGTACTCAAAACACCTGATGAATTGTACATGAAATGTAAAGCAGTCGCGACATTAACAACATCGGCATTGTCGTCATTGACATCGCCACCACCACCACCAATGCCATTAAATACTATTTCAGCCAATATACCCACAAATGTTGCCGCCACCAACACCAACACCAATTTCTTTACTCACCGGGATATCATACCACAACAACTTATGGGCGTTGCAGCCATATCCCTCCACACCATGGCAAATTATATTAACGCCAACACTGAAATTGAGAAACGAGCCTTGCTGTCCAAGGAGGCACACACCACCACCAACAGCGGCAGCAAACACAGCGGATCCGCCAACAACACCAATGTGCCAAAAATTCCGGCCATCGTTATCAGGGAGATTGGCAATTTTAACAAGCAGATAAATGACCTGTGCCAAATCCGCATTGACACCAAAATGGTTAAGATCACCATTACAAAGGGTAGGGTGATGCGTATATACGCACCTGACCACACTCCCTATCAGAGGATGGTCACATTTCTCAAACAAAACTCAATTGGCTTCAACTCGTATCAAATGGGGCATGACAGACCCATCAAAATCTGCATCAAAGGGTTTGCCGACCACATCAATGTCACCAAGTTAAAGGAAGAGATACGTAATTTGGGCTACTTAGTCTCGTATATATTTTGCCCGGGGCTAAATATGACTGGTCTTAGGCACCCCATATATCTGGTCACCCTCACCAATACCGCACTGGCCGAGCCAGAGGCTATATACCAAGTTGACCAATTGCTAGGCCAAAAGGTGACTATAGAGAAGGAGAGGAAACCATGCGTGGTCATACAGTGCGCTCGATGCATGTCGTTCGGTCACACCGAAAAATATTGCGGCTACAGAATTAGATGTGGCAATTGTGGCGATACGCACTATACTGCCAAATGCAAGAACGTGTACAAAGACAGCGAATTCATTCATTTGTCCGCACTACATTATTGAAAAAGAAAAGGCCGATGCTAAAAATGCAAAGGCCAAAATGGAGCGGGTAAATGCGCGTACAGCAAGGCCATTATCACCAACACCAACAACATCAACACCGATTGCCTCTCCAACCGATGGCAATATTCACCAAAATCAACAGCAGCAGCAGCAACACAATAAAAGCACAGCGGAGCAGACTTTGCCACAAACACCAGCGGCATGCAGCAACAACAACGAAAAGCTAGTGGCATCCCTACAGGCAATCAAATTAGTGGAACCCGCACCAATTCCAGTCCACGATGAGATCACAGATGCGATCACAGCTGCCAACATCGCCGCCACCAACTGCAATCCCAGCAGCATTTACAACGATGCCAACAACAGCAAGATGGGCATCAAAGACTTGGCGTTCATCACAAATTTAGTGGCACTAGAGGCTGGAAAACTCTCCCAAGTCAGCATTGACTTCTGCTCAAAAACCCCTGTGGACACAAATGCCGACTCATCCATACACCAATGGCTAGAGCACATTGCCAAGCCATACGAAGAACTAAGTAACGCATTCCTCAAATTGCAGTACATCCTTCTTAAATATGCTGAGAATACACAAAAACCAAAATAGATCAGCCAGCAGATTTATCCAGCAGCAGCAGCAGCATCAGCAGCGGTCCCACAACTGCAACTCGCAACATCACCAGGACAATAGCACCAGCCTTAAAGGCATAATTTCACCAGCCAATCTGCTTACACAAAAAACATGCAGCCTGCAATTAAAACATATAAAAATATATATAGGATACAAATATATATATTTATAAATAATCAACCCATATATTTTTATTCATAATATTAAGACATACCATTATTTTATAATACACATACACACATATATATATATACATACATTATCACATATTTTAATCAATTAGAGTCACTGAATACTCACACAACGCAATTTCGCCTTCTTGCCCTATTTTTTGAATAAAAATCATTTTTCCTAATAAATAAACATACATGATACCCACACAAACATAATAGATTGACTGGAAATCTTTTGGGAATATTATTGGGAAAAACTAATATCATATATTTTATATAACAGTATGCGTCCCACAAACCTACACCATATACAAAAAATTTACCAAATCTACCAAATTAATTAGATAAAAACTGGTAAAGATATATACCTATAAAAAAGGAACCTCTGGCCAATCTGACTGATTAAATAATTTCAGCATGAAACATACTGGTAAATTGTGTTTAGCCAAAATAAATAATATATGGGATCTGAGCTCTGCTGCTGGCCTCTGCCTCCTGCTGGCTGGATCATATAAAAATTTAACTTTAATTGATTTAATCAATTATGATTAATTAATTAAAACTTATTTGCAATCCAACATTGCCGACTCACTCAAAGGAATTTTTTATATGCGGACGAGCAAAATACACTCACACCATTTATTAAAAAAAAAAAATTCAAACAAATAAAACACGGCCTCTGGATCGCCGAAAGATTCAAATTAATTCAAACTAATTCAAATTAAAATATGTATACATATACATCCACCGATTCACCGATCTTGTGCGGATGAGCAATATTTTTACTATGGATCCATATTTACACACATACAAGTTTTTGTATCTGGCCATATATTTTAGGCCAATAAAAACATATGTAATATATGTTAAATATTTTCTGCCACAGTTGGAAAACAACACCAAAATATGGAAGGCTGTCCCAATCAGCCATATGCATCTTGTACTCATATATGGCACTTATTAAAACTTTTTTTTACAATTAATAATTGCACATATATAATTATATATATATTTCAATGAATTTTTAATCACACCTATTAAACTCTCTTTATATATATACTTACATATTGAGCTACCTGTACCGCGGCCACACTCCAACTGAGATGACGCAAATCCATATCGCACAGTCTGGCTGCTTCACACCCGCTAGCTGCAAAATATATCCCTTGGCCCCCGAGATGACACCTAGGCCCACTCCACCAAACGACTCTGCGCAGACGATACGGAATCACAGGCTCCCATCTCACCAGGATCTTGCTGCTAGCGAACCTATTGTTTTGCTGCTGCCGCAGCAAAACTCTACATCAACGTCCCCACACACCGGGGCGTATACTTGACGTATACCTGTTATTGCATCAAACAACCAATTTTTGGAATGGACTGCAACCGCCAGTTCAACTGAAATCAACCCGAAGCTGCATTCATATTTGTCAACCGGCAATTTCTGGACATGCAGCTCCATCAAAAATATTAAAGAATTTCTTGGGTACCCCATTGATGAACCCAAAAACCAACGAATGTGCTGCATGGCCCGGTGTTTGGAGGAAGACTTGAACACGCTTCGGCGGCTGCTACAGGTCGGATTCTGGGCACTGGGCTGAGCATGCGCATCTACACCATACAAAAACAGGATCCTGAATATGATAACTCGGCTCCAGTAAAACATACACCATGCGGATGTGCATCCACCAAACCTGGCCACCGCCATCATACGACCCGGAATTGCCCATTCCCAGATACCCAACGCCCTCACCAGAATAAACTTCACATCCTAGTTTATAGTCTAGCATGTACTTTATATTGTATATTCCTTAGTATGTAATTTTGAATTGTAAATTTTTAAGCATCCTTGTCTGCGTATACCTGTTTTGTAGACAGATGCGCATTCTTGGAAAACTGGGATTAGCAGGTCAATTGAGACTTGGATCGCCCAGTAAGTAATTAAATGCGTGGACGTCTGTCCGTGTCGTCACCTGTCCTTGGACTCAGGTGTCGGTAGAGTCCCCCCTCTGCGGACCAGGCACCTGACCCGGGGGCGGCACGGAAAACTCGTCACTGAGACAAAAAAAAAAAAAAACCATTGTCAAGAATTCAATCCAACATATTGCGCTGGTCCCGTCCAGTCTGCCTCTGATACAATGTGCCCCTGTTGCCATTTCTATGCAAAATGGATCTGTCCTCAATGTCGCATCTATATACTGTCCGCCGCAGGAACAATGGTTTATCCAAGATTTGAATTTCGTATTTCGGCAGCTCGGCCCCAAATTTATTGCTGCAGGTGACTGGAACGCCAGGAATAGATGGTGGGGCAACACAAGATCCAACAGGCGAGGAGATCTGCTCCTCCAAAGTGTCCAGCAGCTTAACCTCGATATATTGGCAACAGGATCGCCTACTCGATATCCAAACAATATTCGCCAGTCCCCTACAGCAATAGGTTTTGCGATATATAACGGACTGCAGAGAGAACTACTGCGAATAAACACTCTATTTGAATTGAGCTCAGACCATATGCCGCTGCAAATCAGCTTGCTGAGCAAGCCAGATGAAAGACATAACAAGGGTCCACTTCTGCCAAAAAATGCCAATATAGCCAAGTTCCAGCTCTGGCTAAATATGCATATTCACCTGAATACTCAAATCCATTGTGGCGAGGATATTGAAGACGCTGTCCAGATCCTTGAGAACAATATCAATTCTGCAGCCCAATTTGCGACTGGACAAGCGCACCAGCCAAATAACAAATACCGTCAGGAACAACATCTCCATCAAAAGACGAACCCAAAGAATGCTTGATATCAAACGGATTGTGAAAAGGAGAATCTCAAACCAAAATTCCAGCCCAGCTCTTAAACAGCTGCATAATAAACTGGCCAAAAATATTTCTAACGAAATAAAAAGCTAAAGCCAGAAAATTGGACGCCCAACTTGAGGCCATGGATCCCAGCGCCAGATATAATATGCACAAATTGTGGCGAATCACAAACAACATTCGGAGACAGCCGGCTCCAAACTATCCTGTAAGGAAACATACAGATGGTCCTGGAATTGGTCAATGGTGCAAAACTCCGTTAGAAAAAGCTGAAGCATTTGCTCAGCATCTTGAGGGCAGATTCCAACCGATACTCACATCCTTGCCGGCAGACAGCAGAGAAATCGAAAATCAAGTTTCCATCCCGATGTCAACAGCTGAGCTCAGCTTCCCTCCAATCTCTGCAGGAGAAATCCTCAATAAGATTAAGAAACTTGAGAATTCGAAAACGCCGGGATTAGATCGGATAGACAACCCAACGATTAAGGCTCTCCCGCAAACTGCAATATTATATCTGGTCCTCATTTTCAACAGCATCCTGAGATTCGGCCACTTCCCACTCCAATGGAAATGCGCTGCGATCACCATGATCCTGAAGCCTGGAAAACCAACGTGCCAGCCCGGTTCGTATAGTCCAATTAGCCTCTTAGCAGGTTTCTCCAAAATATTCGAGAGCCTGATCCTCAGCGGAATGTTCCAACAAGAAAACGTAACAGATTCCACCCCAAACCATCAATTTGGTTTCCGCAATGAGCACGCAGCAGAGCAGAAACTGGGTCGTACCTCACAGTTCATCCTGAGAGCATTTAAACAAAATAAATACGTATCAGCAGTCCATATGGATATACAAGAAGCCTTCGACCGTGTATGGCACTCGGGACTACGGTTTAAACTCCTAAAATTATTGCCAGAACTTCTTTATAGAACTATTAGCAGCTATTACCAATAGAACTTTTATGGTCGAATGTTGCGGAGAAACCCGATCCTCTTTAAAGAATATCTGTGCTGGAGTACCGCAGGGCAGCGTCCTAGGCCCAGTGCTTTACACGATCTACACATCAGATATGCCACTCCCAACGATTAGAGCAAGACAGAGCCATGAACTAATCATTTTCAATTACGCTGACGATACGGCAATCCTCTCCACTGGATACTCCCAGCACGATACCATCGACAGGCTGAATGAAAGTGATCTCTGACTGGGCGCGGAAATGGTGCATCACAGTCAACACCAACAAGACCAAGCACGTTATGCACACCTGGCGGCATATCCAGCATCCAATAAATCCTCCTCGCATCATGAATCAGCCCCTATCCACTGAAGACAAAAAATTGGGTCTACAAGTTGATAGAAGACTCACATTTTCAAGCCACGCCACCACAATTGTTGCCAGACTCAGAGATTGGGCTAATAATCTGCATTGGCTTATTGCGGACAGCAGCAAATTGCCATTAAAAACAAAAATTACTGTTTATAAACAGCTGATCTTCCCAATTTGGCAATACGCTATATCAGTTTGGGGCCCATTGCTGAGCAAAACTCAATTTAATCGGCTTCAAGTAGCCCAAAATCAGATACTGAGGAAAATTATCGGTGCCCCCTGGTACATGAGTACCAGATGGATCCATTCTGAACTTGAGATGAAAACAATTGAAGAAATTTACATTGAAAACTGTAAGCGATACTGGGAAAGGTTGAAGGATCACCCCAATGATGAAGCCAAACAAATCGCACTGAGGCTGGTTGTGTCAATTAGGCATATAGGATTCAGAAAGCGTGCTACAAGAGCATCGGGTCGGAGGCAGTGTTCCTCATCATAATCCACGCTCTAACACACAACCGCCCCAACAGCACTCTCTGCCAACATATCGAGTCACTCCGGTTCAAAGGCCACTCAACTTCAGGGATCACATCCTGCTAGAAAGCATGATTAGAGTTAATGAAAGACGAATGCGAGAAATATGGCAGCCGCCACAACAGGGAAACCACAATCAAAACAACAATTTGAATCCCCAGGAGAATATGCTAGTTGATGAGGATCAGTTGCAAATGAATCCCCCTGAAGACATTATAATCGACCTAGATTTAGATGATCCTCCAGCAACAACAAGAAATCCAACAATAAATCCAACAACAAACGGAAATCCGACAACAGAAGTCCCGATCAGGAGAATTGTAATCCAACGAAGACCGGACAGGTTATCAGCAATGATTGCCAGAGTGGGCCTGCCTCCAATAATCTTGCATCACCCAGATGCCTCAATGAATCAGCTCTCAATTAACCCGATATATACCATTCCGGCATAAGGTTCCGCCCACGTGCCCAGCCTTAAGGATGATTCTTCAGCACCAGCAACAGTGTCCGCTAACGTGACCAACCGTGAGGACGATCCAAAGAAGAGCAGACAGGCTACCAGCAATGATTGCCAGAGTGGGCCTGCCTCCAATAATCCTGCATCACCCAGACGCCCCAATGAACCAGCTCTCAATCGACCCGATATACACCATTCCGGCAACAGGTTCTGCCAACGTGCCCAGCCTTGAGGATGATCCTTCAGCACCAGCAACAGGTTCCGCCATCGTGACCAACCGTGAGGACGATCCTCCAACAACAACAAACGCTCTCTATGTTCTCCAACGACGACCGATTGGGCTTCCAGCAATGATTGCTTGAGTGGGCCTGACTCCAATGATTTTATATTACCCAGATCCCTCAGCAAATCAACACGTAAGAGATCAAATCCGCACCTTGCAGGCAACAAGTACCGCCAACGCGAACAGCCTTGAGGTTGAGCAGGTGCAGCAGACACACCCAATCCAAGCAGAAATTGCAACAATTAATTTGCAACAAATCCCCTTGGTCCAAACTGCAAATTTCAATGAAACCCCCATGTATATGGAACGGGCCCGCCCGTTGACCAGAATACAAAAATATAAAACAGCTGCATCTCGTTTGTTGTTGTTTGCGAGTACTCTCAAAAATATATTCTCGCTGATCTGTGGCCAAGGGCGGACTCCAAGAGGACGCAAATTGCCCAACACACGGCGATTGCCAAATGCAATTATGGCCGTTCGGCCAAACCAAGGGAATAGTACAACCCAACCACCAAGTCCATTAAAAATGAGAAATGACAGCAACCTTATCTGGACACGGCTTCCGCGCGCCCAGAGAATCCGAATCTTGCAAACGTTGAATGCTCCTTTTCACATGAGACGGGCACTAATACACAGATGCACACCAAATGATATGGCCAACTGGAGACACATGGACAGGAACTGATCAAATGGGAGACTCCAACTGGTGCGATTCCAAAGGCAGCAAAGATGAGTTGCAGTAATGCCTGTTTGTGTGATAAAAAACAAATTAGCAAATTGATAGCCACATTTTTAATGCGCAATACGCACACATATATGTGCAATCCAACTCACACACACACACATGCACACTCACCAAAGACGAAACTGCGTAGCAAAGCTGGAGTGATGTCATCCGCCTACTTCAGGCCCTACAACTCCTGGTCGACATACTGCCATCCGGCGCAATGAATTAGTCTTAATCGTCAATTTATATTAATTGTTTAATATTTTTTCACCCCTTAAGCTAGGTACTCAGACACGAATAACATTCTCGCTGCTATAATTGTTTCATAATTCGAAGAGCAGCCTCTTAGAATGTAGGGTGACCAAACCACAGCGAAAAGGCTGTAAACAATCACTGAATCCGAAATGGTCACTCTGGTCTTGTCAGCTGTTATTTGTTTACAAAATAAGCGGGCAACAGAGATTGTAAAATAAATGTTTATAATATTGAAAATGGATGGCTCTATGTGAAATGCAGAGGTCATGGGCATTGCCATGGTTGTTTTCTTGTGTGTATTTCGCGTATCACTGAAAGAGGATGCAATAACCTCAGAGCGGCAAATTGTTGGCCAAATCCCTTTAAATAGGTATCATCCTGACCGCTTTGGGCACCGCAACTTGTTCATCCTCCGCAAAGTTTTCCAAATTGACAACAAATCAGTTATGGGGCAAGTTAAATCAAAAAAGTTGCATATGAAGCGACGATACCAACCGCATACTCCTAAAATTCCTCGCACTTGTTTTAGATTTCTGGGCGGTGGCCAATTCATAATACACCTTTTCAGAGTCTGTACAGATACCTCCTTTACCTATGACATAACCCAAATAATTGACTCTGGTCACACAAAATTGGCTTTTAGCAATGTTTAAAGTCAAGTTGGCTTTACGAAATTGCTCAGCGATTTGAACTAACACAGCTAGATGTGACGGGAAATCTTCTGACACAATGCACAGGTCATCTAGATAACCAAAAAGGCAATAGCGAAGGTCTGGTGGGATTATATTATCCATCAAGCGGCACATAGTGGGGGGAGCATTCCAAAGCCCAAAGAGCATGACCTTTAATTGGTATAGGGGTCTTCCCGGTACAGTAAACGCGGTAAGAGGCTTTGATTGCTCAGAAAGTTCAATCTGCCAATAAGCATCTTTCAAATCGAGCTTCGAAAGGATATTTGGCTTGGGCAATCTAGAAAAGTTACCGTCGATGCTTGGTAATGGGTAAGCATCCTTTTTCGTCTGCTTATTAAGTTTGCGAGCATCTAAGCAGAGGCGAACTTTACTTGGTTTTATCACCAATCTCATTGGCGAACTCCATGCGCTTTCAGAAGGCTCGATTACGTCCAGTTCAAGCATTCGATTTATTTCAGCGTATAGCAATTTTTCTACTGACCGGATAGAATCTTTGCTTGACGCGATGCGCATCTCCTACTTCAATATGGTGTTGAATCAAGGAATTACACAGAAAAAAAAACTGTGCCATTCGGGCTCAACTCAACACCAAACGGGCTCAATAATGGGTTGATTCCGGAATGGCTTAAACTGAGCCCTTGTGGGGATAGTCGCCCGATAAAAGTTCAAAAAATTTAGAACGCCCGAGAGAGATTTTTTTTTTCTTATAAATTTGCATATATGTATATTAATAATAATTGTATACAGGGTTGCCCATATTCGACGGACCCATCTGGCAACGCCATAACTTTTGACAGAGATGTCTGATCGCTTAATGACATACCGCGTTTGAAGCGTCAGTCCAAGCAGATTTTTACCATGGAACAATACACGCCACGCGAGCGCTCTGAAAAGAGTCATCGAAATGGCCAAAGATGACGAGCAATTTTGGAACAAAATTATCATGTCCAATGAAGCCCATTTCACATTGAATGGGACCGTAAATAAGCAAAATTGCCGTATTTACGCCACTGAAAATCCTCAGGAGATTCAAGAAGTGCCTCTTCATGACGAAAAAGTCACAGTTTGGTGCGGCGTTAGTGCGAAAACGGTCATTGGGCCGTTTTTCTTCCAAAATGAAAATGGCCATGCTGTTACCATCAACCAGGAGCGTTATCGCGACATGATGACCAATTTTGTGATGCCAATTATTCGTCGAAAGCGTATGAGGCAGTTCTGGTTTCAACAAGACGGCGCTCCACCGCACACAAGTCGCATAACAATCGATTTTCTGAAGAAATTGTTTCCGGGCCGTTTGATGTCGAAAAGTGGTGATTTGGACTGGCCACCGCGTTCGCCCGATTTGACGCCGCCTGACTTCTTCTTGTGGGGATATTTGAAGTCAAAGGTTTACGTTAACAAGCCAAGGACCGTAGAAGAGCTCAAGGACAACATTCGTGAAGAAATAGCCGCTATTCCGGCCGAAATGTTGGCGAAAACGATGGAAAATGCTGCAAAAAGGGCACGCCATCAACGCCAGAGGCGGCCATTTGAGAGATATCATATTCAAAAATTGATGTAAACAAATCTACTTGGAACAAATTAAATGATTAAGATTGCCAACCGCCAAATTTGTATTTTTTTCTTTGATTTTTAAAAAAAAAACATGGGTCCGTCGAATATGGGCAACCCTGTATTTGGATTTACTTAAGACTTCTTTAATGATGAAACATATATAAATAAATTAATAAGAACTTTCTTTAACTTGCCTTGTCTGGGAATCAAACTCGGGACCTCGGGACTGAAGAACGTCTGCGTCTCAGCGCACTCGACCGCGTTGCGCTTGCCAGACTAGGCACCCAATGACATACAAGAGCGTTTGCTCCAGATAACAAAAGAGAGAAGCCAAGAGAGCGAATTTGCTGTTGCTCTCAGCTTGTTCGCTCTCTCACTCGACATTTAAGCCCGAATCGGATTAAAAACGAGAAGGCAAAGCTAACTTCGACTGTGCCGAAGTTTTAATACACTTGAAAAACTTTACTCCAACTGATTTAACCGGTAAAATATATATAGGACATAGATAGCAGATATTTAAAATTTTTAAATCATTGATAATAAAAATTTGATACCATAAAAAAAACGTTTCTTAGTAAAACACATTTTCCGACCGATCGGTCCTATGGCAGCTATATGCTATAGTCATCCGATTTTGATAAATTTTTTCAAAATTATGTGAAAGCATATAAAACTAATATAAACCAAAATTGGGGACGCTACGATAGAAAACGAAAAAGTTTTTCTTACAAAAAGTTGTTTTTTCACAGACCGTTTCTATGGGAGCTATATAATATAGTCATCCGATTTTGATAATTTTTTCCAGAATTATGTGGAAGCATATAAAACTAACATATACCAAGATAAGTGACGCTACGACGGAAAACAAAAAAGTTTTTCTCACTAGAACTAGTTATTTGACCGACCGTTTCTATGGCAGCTATATGCTATAGTCATCCGATCCGGCCGGTTCCGACATATTAGTTGCGTGCAGTAAAAAGAAGACTCTGTGCAAAATTTCAGCTCGATAGCTTTAAAACTGAGAGACTAGTTCGCGTAGAAACAGACAGACAGACAGACAGACGTACAGACAGACGGACAGACGGACGGACGGACAAACGGAAATGAACTCGGCTCGTCGTCCTGATCAAGAATATATATAATTTATGTGGTCGGAAATGAATATTTCTATGCGTTACAAACTTCTGGGCAAAATTAATATACACTTTTCAAGTGTATAACAATCCCAAACGGGATCAATTACGGATAATCAATCCTAAACGGGCTTAAAATTTCAATCCTTCCGTCGGGATTAAATCAAGCTTTTTCGGCTTAAAAATATCCCTGCGTTTTTTTTTCTATGTACGACCTAAACCTTCAGCGGCGTTCGTAAATAATTGTTTTACAACTTCTAGCTGCTGCTGTTGTTGACTATTCAGTGGATGGCTATACGAATCTGGTTCCTGAGATTTATTGATACTGGAATTTATTTCCAAAGAAGAAATAACATTCGGGGCTAGCGCAAAGAGGCTCCAAAAATCATGGCCCAGGATAAGATTCTGTTTTATGGAAGGAATGACATAAATGTTTATTTGCTTTTCGTAAGACTTATACCTCATCTTAACCTCTAATACTCCAATAACATTCTGTTTATTTCAATCTGCGGTTCTTGTACTAGACTTAATAGGTTTAAATTCTGGAAACTTTGAAAAATCCGTTTGTGCCAATGCAGAGCCTATGCAGCTAATATTCGCTCCTGTGTCCAACAGACCAAGTTCTGTAAACTCCAAAAACGAAACCTCTGCATAGCTACGCATATCTTTAGGGTCACTAAAGATTGTTGACACTATTAATCTACTATTTTTCTTTACATTTTCATAATATTTTTTTAATCTTAATGTTCGCTTAGTTACTTCAGGTTTTTCTTCACTAAATATTTTCTCTCACTTCTAAGTACTTATACAACCGTTCTTCATACGGTAAATAACGACCACTATTGTGAACTAGCTTCACTTTATTTTTATTTGTGTTCTCTAAACTGATTATTATGGTGGGGGCAACTGGCTGTTGTTCGGTGCACCCTTCTGGCGGTTATCCGACTTTCTTCGGATACAAGTTGGGCACTGTGGCTTATAAGTGTTCGGAGCGCCACATCCATAACAAAATAGTCGACGAGCGGCAAGACAGTTTTCCCAAATGTGGTCTTGCTCTTCGCAATTCCAGCATTTGATCTTGTCATGAGAATGTCGAATGGCGTCAATTTCGTTATCCACACCCTCTTCAGGATCGGTTTCTGGAGAAGTTTCCTCTATGCCATAAATTTGGCGGCGAGGAGCTAAAGGCTTTGACTTTACAAGCCCATCCGGGCGACAATTAAGCTCCTGAACTAAATTTTCGTTCATCTGCACAAAGCTACGCAACTGTCCTACTGACGAAATCGATTGGTAAAGCAATTTATGTCGCGTCTCTGGAAGCAAGTTATTTTTGAGTATTTTTACTAACTCCTCTTCCTCTAATTTAATACCAAATTTATCTATAAGAGCGGCTACAGCGTCCTGGAACGTTAATTTTCTTAGGCATTATTCCCAAACTAATATTTATTTTATTTAACTGAATATTTGTAATAAACTTCATTTCTCTTTCATTTCCTTTAACTTCAACTTAAATTCGTTAAATTATTCATCCTTAATCCGAACAAGGTTTTCATTCTGTTATTGTTTATATTAACATTGAGAAGAATCAATTAGTTTATCAAAAAAGCATAACTTTAAATTTCTTTAAATTTAAACAAGTTTAATTCTCTTTGAACGTAATCAAAAAAATTTGCATATAGTCGATCTTCGCTGTAGTTGTTCAGTGCCAATAGCTAACAAGCTAAGGTGCAGGGTTTAGACAACCAAAAGATAACGTGTTTAAACACACAAGGGTTAACACCAAGAATCTGAGCAGCCGATCAGCTGTTCAGCAAATGTATTTACAAAAAAGGTCATTGACCCAACAAGAGAGAAGGTGTGGTTGTTGCAGTAATCGTTGTTGGTCTTCTTTTTCAATTTTCTTTTAAATTAAAGCCTGGGCTTAGGGTTCATCAGGTGAGAGGATTTCAACAGCTCTCACCAAGTTGACAGCGTTGTAACGGATTAGCCAAAAGCTTTAAGTATAAGAGTCACATTCAAAAGGTATGCGCACTTACATACATACATAAGTTTATGTATGTACCTTTAGGTGGGTGTATGCATGTCAAGTTGGATCAGCTGTTTCATATATACATGTAGGCAAAATATAGAAAAATCAACAATAAAAGGGCTCACTTACCTCGCCGCAAATATCCATTATAATAGCAGCTTATTTATAAGTAGAACGAGACAACATATATATTACCAATAGCTCGAAACAAAACTTGCAACAATACGTGATAGTAAAGAATTCTGGTGTGTTATTAGAAAGCTCAACGGAGGTGGACCCAGAAGCAGCATAAAGTGTTCTTTAGAGGAATTGGTAGCATACTTTAGAAATTTGGTATATGTACCCCAGCTCCTTGAACTTTCCGTAAACTTACCAACTATCCACAATACAGCATTAGACGCCCCGTTCACCTTTGCAGAAAAGAGCTTGCTGTAAAAAACACAAAAAGCAACAAAGCCCTACTGGGTTACTGCGCATGATAAACCAGCTTACTGTCTACTGTCATCGATGGAGTTTACAAATAAATGTGGAAAGACCAAAGTCTTGGTGGTTCGAGACGGCCGTGGACGTGTAGCACGAAACAAAGCATGGCATTTAAATGGAATAGCCCTTAAAAGAGTCAGCAGCTACAAATACCTCGGAGTTACCCTTTCGCAAAATCTAAACTATAACAATCACCTTCAGGCAAAACTTGGTGAAGCAAAGATGGCCGTAAATACAGTTTGGAAATCTCTACTTGGGATGAAAAACATTTTGCCCAGCGTAAAATTAAAATTTTTTGAGGCCACTGCGAAAAGAGTACTGTCGTACGCCTCGCAGGTGTGGGGAGTTAAACCATACGAGTAGTTCAACCTGGCGGCTAGGGGAAAAACGCAAAAAACTTCATTTAGAATGTCGTCTTCTAGTGAAAAAATTACGGTGCAGGGAGTCGGGTACCCAGTACCGGCGGCGGATCGGGGTGAGAAAGCAGGCCCCGAGGCGTCGATATCCAGCAACTGCAGCTCCAGTGTGGGGGTGGACCACTTGGCCCCTATAGTGCGTAACACAGCAAGTGAAGGTTCATTTCACCGACAGGATGGAATGGACTTGGAGCCAGAGGTCGAGGATGGCGAATTCAGGTTCACCGGCGCGTCAATGACAGACGAAGAGCTCGCGCTTGAGCTTGCTCGCATGCCTGTCGGAGGCGGGCCACCGAACGTGAAGGAGCCTACATCGGCCCTCGCTCCACCAAAGGACAGCTCTCTTCAGCGCAAACAGCGCTCGGGATACAAGGCCTCCCTCAAGTATCTTATGACACTTGAAGGCCGCACTCCGGAGTCGCTGAACGCGAGGGAGAGGGCGCTGAAGAAGAAGCACGAGTACAACGTGCGGCGCTACAACCGGCTATCCACGGATGGAACGGACCAGGCGACCGCAACGAGTACAACGGCCCAGACGGAAGCACCGACACCCTCGAAGGTCGTCAAAGCAGCCGCAGTGGACAAACAAAAACAGTATCGTAGGAGACCACCCTCCCAAAAGGAGGCGGGAAGGGTAATCCCAAACGACAACGCTCAGACGACTCCTCAAAGGCTCCAGAGAACAAGCGACCAAAGCCAGAAGATCTTCTGGCTAGCTTAAGCTCGAAGCCGGAACTCCAGGTAGCCATCATCGACCGAAATGACCCGGAAGGGAAAATTTCACCCGAAAAATGGCTTATTCTGGAGGGGGCCATAATGCAGGCCATCCACGATGCCATGACTCGCAGCGAGGACCCGTTCCTAGCTGTGTTTGATGGTATTAGGTGGTACAAGGGAGCCAAAGTCATGGCCTGTGCCAACGAGGAATCCATGAGATTTCTCACCGACACAATTCACGGCATTGGTGACCCATGGCCTGGTGCGAAGATAGAGGTCGTACCACCGGACCAGATTCCTGCACGCACGATCATGAAGGTATGGATCCCACCGCCAATCTTGGAGGATCGAACCATACTCAACATGATCAAGGGGCAGAACAAGGAGTACGGTACGGACGACTGGACAATCGTGAGAGGGCTGGCACGCAACAAAGGAAACGGCAAGGATCTCTGGATCAGCATTGGTCGAGAATTCAAAAGCCTCATCTTGACGAAGCAAGGCCAGCTGAAGCTTGGAATGGGCTGCCTTCGGGCGTACCTTCTAAGTTAGGATCCTAGGCCAACAGAATAATCTTAGAGTGGTGCAGATTAATCTGCATCACTCCATGGTACCCTCTGTTGACCTACTACGATTCATGGAGGAGGAGAGGGTGGATGTGGCTCTCGTTCAGGAACCCTGGATCCAAGGTGAAAGGGTTCGTGGACTGAGTGCTCGCGGATACCATCTCCTCTTCCCCAGAAACGTGGGTAAGCCAAGAACATGTATCGTAGTAAGAGCTGGGCTTAATGTACTTTTCTCTTCTCGTTACAGCGACAGGGACCTCACTGTGGTGACGATCGAGGGAAGGAACGGGAGAAATCTATACCTTGCCTCGGCCTATCTTCCCTATGAGGAGAAGGAACCCCCATCGGAAAGCGTCAGAGCTCTAATTCGGCAAGCGCAGAAAGAGAGCACTGACGTTATCCTGGGGTGCGATGCGAATGCCCACCACTCCATATGGGGTAGCACGGACATAAACGAGAGGGGAGAGGATCTGCTGGACTACATATTGAGCACAAACCTTATTTTGTGTAACAAGGGCGACCACCCTACCTTCAGAAATAAGGACCGTGCACAGGTTATTGACATAACCTTGGCGTTAAGCAGAGGCTCGCTGACCGTTGATAATTGGCAGGTATCCACAGAGTGCTCCTTTTCGGACCACTACAGGATACTGTTCAATGTCAATTGGAGCAGAGAGAAACCGACTCCCTACAGAAACCCTAAACGGACAAACTGGGAAAAGTTCTCAAGAACAGTCAGCCAAACACTCCCCGCCCCTCCGGACGGATCGGTGTTAAGTACTGACACACTTGAAGAATGTAACCGAACGATCACTGACGTGTTAAACAAAGCTTTTCTCACATCCTGCCCAGTCAGCCGACCGCCAAAGCCCAACCACAAGGTGTGGTGGACAGCGGAGCTCGGCCAGACTAGGGGGGAAACGAGGACGCTGTTTAACAAAGCAAAACGGACAAACAATCAAGAAGACTGGAACGCATACCGACAGGGTTTTTCGAAATTCAAGGGGGCGTGCAGGAAAGCGAGAAGGGATTCCTGGGCTTAATTCTGTGAGGATATAGCCTGCACTAGCGAAGCGTCCAGACTTCGAAGAGTGTTGGCCAAAGATTTGTCCAACCCCGAACTACTATGTAGCCCGGACGGACTTTACATCCAGTACAGCACCTGGTAATACAGAAACGGAGACGACTATGATGATTGGGGATATCATCACTGAGGAGAAGATAATCTGGGCTATCAAGTCATTCCAACCCTACAAATCACCAGGACCGGATGACATCCGACCAGCCATGCTGCAAGTATCGACCCTGAGTCTACTGCCCTGGCTGACTAAGTTGTTCAAGGGGTGTCTCCTTACAGGGTACATCCCAGACAACTGGAGAGAGGTGAGGGTGGACTTCATTCCCAAGGCCGGGAAGATAAACCACAACTCACCAAAGGATTACAGACCCATCAGTCTATCATCGTTTCTGTTGAAAACGATGGAAAGACTTTTGGATCTACACATAAGAAGTAAGCTCACTCCACGAATGTTCAGCGGGGCACAACACGCCTACCTTAAGGGTAGATCTGTTGACACCGCACTACATGAAGTGGTAGGGAGCATCGAGGAATCGCTGAATCAGAAGGAGTTTGCGCTGGCGGTCTTCCTCGACATCGAGGGGGCCTTCAACAATGTCAGGACCGAGTCGATAACGGCAGCCCTTGCTAAAATCGGCTCACACCCGATTATAACTCACTGGCTAGGTAACATGCTTAGCACCCGAGTTATAAACTCTGAACTCTGTGCAGGCAAAATTAGGAAGAGGGTCACGAGAGGCACTCCATAAGGGGGAGTCATATCCCCACTGCTGTGGAACCTGGTTCTCAATGAGCTCCTTTTAAATTTGAAGTTTAGTGGATGTAGGGTGACGGCATACGCAGATGACCTAGTTCTAATGGTAACGGGTAAGTTTCTACCCACAATCTGTGAGCTACTACAGTCTGCTCTTGGTAGCACCCTGAGGTGGGCACAACAGAACGGTCTAGGGGTCAACCCCCATAAGACCCAACTGGTGCTGTTCACTAGAAGATACAAGATCCCTGAATTCACACTAACCTCACTGGGCGGAACGCAGCTCATAAGGGCCACTGAGGCAAAATACTTAGGAGTCATTCTGGACTCGAAACTCTCCTGGAAGAGAAACTCTGAGGAAAGAATGAAGAAAGCACTAGGCGCGTACTATGCCTGTAAAAAGACCTTCGGTAGGAGATGGGGACTGCAACCGTACATCATTCATTGGTTGTACACAGCGGTCGTCAGGCCTATCCTTACCTATGGAGCGTTGGTCTGGTGGAAAGCGGCCAACACCAAATCCCACCTAAACAACCTTCATAAGGTACAAAGAGCAGCTTGCCTGGGAATAACCGGATCCCTGCGATCCACCCCCCAGGCAGCTCTGGACGCCATTCTGAATCTTGAGCCAATAGACACCTTCCTGAAGTATGCAGCAGCGAGAAGCGCAGTAAGACTCCGGGAACTGAAACTCCTCAAAACAACTGCATCTGGTCACAGCAACATCCTGCTGGAAGTGGGAATAAATGCTGAGACAAAGGGAAGTGACTATTGTATCAAGACTCATAAATGGAAGGACAATTTTAGAACGGTTTTCCCGGAGAGAGAGGATTGGAAGCGAGGAACTCCCATCAGGGAGAACGAGCTTGCCATATACGGACGGCTCCAAGACGGAGGAGGGCACAGGGGCGGGAATCTTCTCAGAAGAACTAGCAACACAGCTCTCATTCCGTCTACCGAACTGGTGTAGCGTCTTTCAGGCAGACATCTACGCGGTCTGGCAGGCGGCGAAGTTGATATACACCCTGGTTGAAACACCAAGGAACATATTAATCTTGGTCGACAGTCAGGCTGCTAATAAAGCTCTGTCGTCACGCACCACCAACAGCAATCTAGTCTGCAGTATGATGACTGCACTGAATCCAAATCCGGCAGCACTCCATCACCCTCGTCCGGGTCCTGGCCACTCAGACATACCAGGCAACGAGGGAGCTGACGAGATGCAAGAAACAGTTCAGCGAGCCAGCGTCACAAGCGTTAACGGACGTTACAAAGACCAATTCAGGATATTCTGACAGAACTATATAGGACAACCAGAACCAAGGCAGAACGACAATGGGACATCGCACCGGGTTGTCACATCTCCCGATCACTCTGGCCAAGATACGCCCCAAAACGAACCTCCCAACTCCTACACTTTAGCAAGAACAGGATTAGGATAGTGATAGGAGTCATTACGGGACACTGCCCCATAGGCCATATGGACGCCAGGATGCACGTACCCCACAACGACTTCTGTCGCAGCTTCAGGAATGAGGAAGAGATAGAAAGCATCCAACACCTTCTATGCGACTGCCCTGCACTTCATAGAAAACAACCCAGTACCTGGGTAAACCATTCTACGAAGATCTGGGTTGTCTGGCAAACTTGCCCGTAGGGGACCTGGCTCTTTTTATCGACTCCTCAAAGTGGTTCTAATAGTGGAAAAGTTTTAGCGTGGCTCTGCTTGATAATCCTGGCGGTCCTCCGGTTGTTTCCCTCGTTGGCACTCTGCTCCGTTCAACTCGCGTTGGTAATTCCCACTCGCTTGAAGTCACGCACTTGACTGGCACTCACTTTTAAATTCCGCACTGGTAACTGGTAGTCGACTGTCCAGAAATTCGTGCCTTGCCTCCTTTTATAGGGCTCTGCCAACCTCTGCTGCTGCCCATAGAGTTCGCCCACGACTCTTCCGTTGTTCGTCTTCCTGTTTTCCATTTTGATTTACCGCTGTTGCTAAGCGGCGGCCAATCTCGCAACATTGTACGAGCGTGACTGCGATCGCTCTTGTTTCCGCTGCTTCGGCCTCTTTCCTCCGTCCGTAACGGTTCCCGCTTCCTTACCCCTACCCCTCCTTGCCACTCAGCTCCTGCGGCCAATTCGCCGTGCCCTGGTTGCCCTCTTGGAACCACTTCCTTCGTTTAACTTGCCCACTTTACATGACATTTTACATTGTAATTTTAACTTGCCCTTCTACCTGTTACTCTACATGCTATTTTCCGCTGTGAGACTATTTAAGTCCTCACACTCTCCCCTTTCTTCGGTAAAACAAAAAAACGCTTACCCCCTTCTTATCTCCCACTGCTCCTCTTGTTTTGAATTTAAATTTCCTTTTTTTCCAATCCATTACTCATAAATTTCCCATACCCAAATTCCCCTTATAAAATTTCCCCACTTAAATTTCCCCTTTCTTTCTAAGTGTGACCGTTCCCCCGACTTGCCCTGATCACGACTCGTTACGCGGCGAGTATGATGCGTAAACGTTTTCCCACAAAATTTTGTTTTTTGTTTTAAAATTATGAATTTTCACCCTCTGCCCACCCCAATGCTACCCCTCGTTCCCCTGGTTCCCCGTTCACCCCCGCCTGTAAGTACTATTCCAAACTTATACTTTTTCTTCAGATACTTCATTTTTTTTTTATTTCAATTTTTTCAGTTCTTTTTTGTTTTTTTTTTGTTGTTGCCCTTCACCCTACGGCCGCTCCTCCATGCAAACACGGACGCCGCTGCGTCCCAACTTCACCCTGTATCGCCCAGTAGCCAGCAACAATAGGTGAGACCGCCGCTGCTCACCTGGCTGGAACCGCGGCCCCTTCAGCGCCGCTCTCAGCTCCTCCGGCCACTCCTCTGCCGCCACACTACGCCATGTGGACGGCCTCCACGGCCCGGAATGCTGCCATGGCTGCCGCTCGGGGTTGCCAAACCCTGCTGGTGGGTTGCCCACAGAGTGCTGGCGCCACAACTGCGGTCGCTGCTGCGGCTTCTGCGCCTGATGAATATTGGCCGAGTCTGTGGCGGCGGCGGCGGTTGTTGTGGCTGCGGTGATGGTTGCTGATGTTGTTGTTGTGGTGGCGGCTGTTGTTGTGGCTGCTGCGGTACTGGTCGCTGCTGTTGTTGTTGTGGCGGCGGCTGTGGTGCTTGCCGTGGCTGAGGTTGCGGTGATGGCCACTTCCACGGTCCGCGCTCCGACTCTCCTCTGGGCTCCAACGGCACCAGCCGTGGCGGAGTGGGTGGCAACTCCACTATTTTTATGCCACTCCTTCGGTTTGGCACCACTATGGCCTCCCGCCACGTCCACACCAACGCCGCCTGGTGTTGCCAGTGGTCGCCCTGGTAGATGCAACGTTTTGTACGCGTCAGCACCGGGATCTCCTCCTGAAATCGCGGCGCTTCCTCCGTCTCTTCATCGCTGGAAATCTCGATGACGTCGGGATCCACTCGTGGCCACGTTGGTGCTGCCTCCAACTCCTCCGGCCGCAGCCCCAAGCGGCTCCAGCTCCTCCTCCCTCGGTGTCGGACGCTGACGACTCGGAGGTGAACCACGTTGTCTCTCCCAGCGACCAGGTGGTGTGGCTGCCGTCGATGTGCTCGACCGCACCGGCGAAGCATCCAGCACCAGCACGTCACGGCGTTTCCGTAACAGCTGTTGCCGTTCTCTTGGCTTTGGGTGAGTGCTGGCCCTGGATGCTGCCTTTTTGCCGCTAAACGGCAACCGGCGCTTCGCGCCCACCTGGTTTTGGCACGCAAGCGTGCCAACAACTCCTCTCGCTTGGCCATCCGCCGCCTCTCTCCCACTACGCGCCCTCGCCAGACAAACGCCTGGAACGGCGGCTGGGACCGGCTGGCTCTATGCCTTGCGCTGCGAGTTTTGCTTCTTGTCTTTCTGAGTTCATTTTTTCAAGTGCCGGCACATGGCTGCCAACTTTGCCCTTGAACCTGGCCTCTGCCCAGGCGCAGTTTTAAGAACCGTTGGGCGTCGAAAGCTTTTCTCTTCCCAGCCTTTGGCGTAGTTCCGAGCTAGCGGCACTTCCGCGGCCTGCTATCTCGCTCGCACCTTAGCTGATCAAACCCTGTCTCTCTCTTTACTTTCGCCGCTTCTTGCCAATTTGGATCCATAGTTTGATGGATGTAGATATTATTTTTTCTTTTAAATTTTTTTTATGTTTGTTTGTTTTGTGTTTTTTTTTTTACTTTTACCTCGACATGTTAATTACATGTTGTTATATTTTTTTAAAATTTGTTTTGTGGAGAATTTGACATTCTTCCTTTCATTTTATTCTTTCGGATTATATTTATTTATTATATTAAATTATATTTATTTTGTTTTTTTGACATTTTAACATTATACTAAACATATAAAATAAAAACCTAAAGAAACAAAATACAAAAATACTGGAAAAACATTAAGAAAAACAAAATAAACCCCCCCGGACGGATGGATGTTTATTAATCACTGACATAATTGAAGAATGTAACCGAACGATCACTGACGTGTTAAACAAAGCTTTTTCTCACACTCAGCCCAGTCAGCCGACCGCCAAAGCCCAACCACAAGGTGTGGGGGAAGGCGAAGCTCGGCCAGACTAGGGGGAAACGAGGACGCTGTTTAACAAAGCAAAACGGACAAACAATCAAGAAGACTGGAACGCATACCGACAGAGTTTTTCGAAATTCAAGGGGGCGTGCAGGAAAGCGAGAAGGGATTCCTGGGCTTAATTCTGTGAGGATATAGCCTGCACTAGCGAAGCGTCAGACTTCAAGAGTGTTGGCCAAGATTTGTCCAACCCCGAACTACTATGTAGCCCGGACGGACTTTACATCCAGTACAGCACCTGGTAATACAGAAACGGAGACGACTATGATGATTGGGGATATCATCACTGAGGAGAAGATAATCTGGGCTATCAAGTCATTCCAACCTACAAATCACCAGGACCGGATGACATCCGACCAGCCATGCTGCAAGTATCGACCCCTGAGTCTACGCCCTGGCTGACTAAGTTGTTCAAGGGGTGTCTCCACAGGGTACATCCCAGACAACTGGAGAGAGGTGAGGGTGGACTTCATTCCCAAGGCCGGGAAGATAAACCACAACTCACCAAAGGATTACAGACCCATCAGTCTATCATCGTTTCTGTTGAAAACGATGGAAAGACTTTTGATCTACACATAAAAGTAAGCTCACTCCACGAATGTTCAGCGAGGCACAACACGCCTACCTTAAGGGTAGATCTGTTGACACCGCACTACATGAAGTGGTAGGGAGCATCGAGGAATCGCTGAATCAGAAGGAGTTTGCGCTGGCGGTCTTCTCGACATCGAGGGGCCTTCAACAATGTCAGGACCGAGTCGATAACGGCAGCCCTTGCTAAAATCGGCTCACACCCGATTATAACTCACTGGCTAGGTAACATGCTTAGCACCCGAGTTATAAACTCTGAACTCTGTGCAGGCAAAATTAGGAAGAGGGTCACGAGAGGCACTCCACAAGGGGGGAGTCATATCCCCACTGCTGTGGAACCTGGTTCTCAATGAGCTCCTTTTAAATTTGAAGTTTAGTGGATGTGGGGTGACGGCATACGCAGATGACCTAGTTCTAATGGTAACGGGTAAGTTTCTACCCACAATCTGTGAGCTACTACAGTCTGCTCTTGGTAGCACCCTGAGGTGGGCACAACAGAACGGTCTAGGGGTCAACCCCCATAAGACCCAACTGGTGCTGTTCACTAGAAGATACAAGATCCCTGAATTCACACTAACCTCACTGGGCGGAACGCAGCTCATAAGGGCCACTGAGGCAAAATACTTAGGAGTCATTCTGGACTCGAAACTCTCCTGGAAGAGAAACTCTGAGGAAAGAATGAAGAAAGCACTAGGCGCGTACTATGCCTGTAAAAAGACCTTCGGTAGGAGATGGGGACTGCAACCGTACATCATTCATTGGTTGTACACAGCGGTCGTCAGGCCTATCCTTACCTATGGAGCGTTGGTCTGGTGGAAAGCGGCCAACACCAAATCCCACCTAAACAACCTTCATAAGGTACAAAGAGCAGCTTGCCTGGGAATAACCGATCCCTGCGATCCACCCCCCAGGCAGCTCTGGACTTATTCTGAATCTTGAGCCAATAGACACCTTCCTGAAGTATGCAGCAGCGAGAAGCGCAGTAAGACTCCGGGAACTGAAACTCCTCAAAACAACTGCATCTGGTCACAGCAACATCCTGCTGGAAGTGGGAATAAATGCTGAGACAAAGGGAAGTGACTATTGTATCAAGACTCATAAATGGAAGGACAATTTTAGAACGGTTTTCCCGGAGAGAGAGGTTTGAAGCGAGGAACTCCCATCAGGGAGAACGAGCTTGCCATATACGGACGGCTCCAAGACGGAGGAGGGCACAGGGGCGGGAATCTTCTCAGAAGAACTAGCAACACAGCTCTCATTCCGTCTACCGAACTGGTGTAGCGTCTTTCAGGCAGACATCTACGCGGTCTGGCAGGCGGCGAAGTTGATATACACCCTGGTTGAAACACCAAGGAACATATTAATCTTGGTCTACAGTCAGGCTGCTAATAAAGCTCTGTCGTCACGCACCACCAACAGCAATCTAGTCTGCAGTATGATGACTGCACTGAATCAAATCCGGCAGCACTCCAGCGCAGCCAGCGTCACAAGCGGTAACGGACGTACAAAGACCAATTCAGGATATTCTGACAGAACTATATAGGACAACCAGAACCAAGGCAGAACGACAATGGGACATCGCACCGGGTTGTCACATCTCCCGATCACTCTGGCCAAGATACGCCCCAAAACGAACCTCCCAACTCCTACACTTTAGCAAGAACAGGATTAGGATAGTGATAGGAGTCATTACGGGACACTGCCCCATAGGCCATATGGCCGCCAGGATGCACGTACCCCACAACGACTTCTGTCGCAGCTTCAGGAATGAGGAAGAGATAGAAAGCATCCAACACCTTCTATGCGACTGCCCTGCACTTCATAGAAAACGAACCCAGTACCTGGGTAAACCATTCTACGAAGATCTGGGTTGTCTGGCAAACTTGCCCGTAGGGGACCTGGCTCTTTTTATCGACTCTCGAAGTGGTTCTAATAGTGGAAAAAGTTTTAGCGTGGCTCTGCTTGATAATCCTGGTGGTCCTCCGGTTGTTTCCCTCGTTGGCACTCTGCTCCGTTCAACTCGCGTTGGTAATTCCCACTCGCTTGAAGTCACGCACTTGACTGGCACTCACTTTTAAATTCCGCACTGGTAACTGGTAGTCGACTGTCCAGAAATTCGTGCCTTGCCTCCTTTTATAGGGCTCTGCCAACCTCTGCTGCTGCCCATAGAGTTCGCCCACGACTCTTCCGTTGTTCGTCTTCCTGTTTTCCATTTTGATTTACCGCTGTTGCTAAGCGGCGGCCAATCTCGCAACATTGTACGAGCGTGACTGCGATCGCTCTTGTTTCCGCTGCTTCGGCCTCTTTCCTCCGTCCGTAACGGTTCCCGCTTCCTTACCCCTACCCCTCCTTGCCACTCAGCTCCTGCGGCCAATTCGCCGTGCCCTGGTTGCCCTCTTGGAACCACTTCCTTCGTTTAACTTGCCCACTTTACATGACATTTTACATTGTAATTTTAACTTGCCCTTCTACCTGTTACTCTACATGCTATTTTCCGCTGTGAGACTATTTAAGTCCTCACACTCTCCCCTTTCTTCGGTAAAACAAAAAAACGCTTACCCCTTCTTATCTCCCACTGCTCCTCTTGTTTTGAATTTAAATTTCCGTTTTTTTCCAATCCATTACTCATAAATTTCCCATACCCAAATTCCCCTTATAAAATTTCCCCACTTAAATTTCCCCCTTTCTTTCTAAGTGTGACCGTTCCCCCGACTTGCCCTGATCACGACTCGTTACGCGGCGAGTATGATGCGTAAACGTTTTCCCACAAAAATTTTGTTTTTGTTTTAAAATTATGAATTTTCACCCTTCTGCCCACCCCAATGCTACCCCTTGTTCCCCTGGTTCCCCGTTCACCCCCGCCTGTAAGTACTATTCCAAACTTATACTTTTTTCTTCAGATACTTCATTTTTTTTTATTTCAATTTTTTCAGTTCTTTTTGTTTTTTTTTTTTTTTGTTGCCCTTCACCCTACGGCCGCTCCTCCATGCAAACACGGACGCCGCTGCGTCCCAGTATCGCCCAGTAGCCAGCAACAATAGGTGAGACCGCCGCTGCTCACCTGGCTGGAACCGCGGCCCCTTCAGCGCCGCTCTCAGCTCCCTCCGGCCACTCCTCTGCCGCCACACTACGCCATGTGGACGGCCTCCACGGCCCGGAATGCTGCCATGGCTGCCGCTCGGGGTTGCCAAACCCTGCTGGTGGGTTGCCCACAGAGTGCTGGCGCCACAACTGCGGTCGCTGCTGCGGCTTCTGCGCCTGATGAATATTGGCCGAGTCTGTGGCGGCGGCGGCGGTTGTTGTGGCTGCGGTGATGGTTGCTGATGTTGTTGTTGTGGTGGCGGCTGTTGTTGTGGCTGCTGCGGTACTGGTCGCTGCTGTTGTTGTTGTGGCGGCGGCTGTGGTGCTTGCCGTTGCTGAGGTTGCGGTGATGGCCACTTCCACGGTCCGCGCTCCAACTCTTCTCCTCTGGGCTCCAACGGCACCAGCCGTGGCGGAGTGGGTGGCAACTCCACTATTTTTATGCCACTCCTTCGGTTTGGCACCACTATGGCCTCCCGCCACGTCCACACCAACGCCGCCTGGTGTTGCCAGTGGTCGCCCTGGTAGATGCAACGTTTTGTACGCGTCAGCACCGGGATCTCCTCCTGAAATCGCGGCGCTTCCTCCGTCTCTTCATCGCTGGAAATCTCGATGACGTCGGGATCCACTCGTGGCCACGTTGGTGCTGCCTCCAACTCCTCCGGCCGCAGCCCAAGCGGCTCCAGCTCCTCCTCCTCGGTGTCGGACGCTGACGACTCGGAGGTGAACCACGTTGTCTCTCCCAGCGACCAAGGTGGTGTGGCTGCCGTCGATGTGCTCGACCGCACCGGCGAAGCATCCAGCACCAGCACGTCACGGCGTTTCCGTAACAGCTGTTGCCGTTTTCTTGGCTTTGGGTGAGTGCTGGCCCTGGATGCTGCCTTTTTGCCGCTAAACGGCAACCGGCGCTTCGCGCCCACTTGGTTTTTGGCACGCAAGCGTGCCAACAACTCCTCTCGCTTGGCCATCCGCCGCCTCTCTCCCACTACGCGCGCCTCGCCAGACAAACGCCTGGAACGGCGGCTGGGACCGGCTGGCTCTATGCCTTGCGCTGCGAGTTTTGCTTCTTGTCTTTCTGAGTTCATTTTTTCAAGTGCCGGCACATGGCTGCCAACTTTGCCCTTGAACCTGGCCTCTGCCCAGGCGCAGTTTTAAGAACCGTTGGGCGTCGAAAGCTTTTCTCTTCCCAGCCTTTGGCGTAGTTCCGAGCTAGCGGCACTTCCGCGGCCTGCTATCTCGCTCGCACCTTAGCTGATCAAACCCTGTCTTTCTCTTTACTTTCGCCGCTTCTTGCCAATTTGGATCCATAGTTTGATGGATGTAGATATTATTTTTCTTTTAAATTTTTTTTATGTTTGTTTGTTTTGTGTTTTTTTTTTTTTTACCTCGACATGTTAATTACATGTTGTTATATTTTTTTAAAATTTGTTTTGTGGAGAATTTGACATTCTTCCTTTCATTTTATTCTTTCGGATTATATTTATTTGTTTGTTTAAATTATATTTAATTTGTTTTGTGGAGAATTTGACATTCTTCCTTTCATTTTATTCTTTCGGAAATTATATTTAATTACGAAATACATTTTTTTTGTTTTCTATTTTTTTTCCCGAGAGAATTTAACATTCTTCCCATTCTTTCTTTAGCAACATTTGATTTTTTTTTCTCCCTTTAAATTGCTTCCTTTTTTTACGAAGAATTTAACATTCTTCTGCCTAAAATTTTTTATAAATTTAATTCTTCCCGCCACAAATAATTTTAAATTTTGTTTTGCGGAGAATTTTACATTCTTCCGCATCTAATTATATACTTTTCAAATTTTGTTTTGCGGAGAATTTAACATTCTTCCGCCTACCATTATATAATTTTACAAATTTTGTTTTGCGGAGAATTTAACCCATTTTGTTTTTGCGTAGAATTTAACATTCTTCCGCCTACAATTTTATATTTTTTTTTCCCGGATTATATTTTCCTTTTTGCGGAGAATTTTACATTCTACCCATTCTTTCTTTAACATTTTTTTTCTTTTCACCCAATCGACTTTATTCTTTCCCTTTTTTCCAATTTTTCCCGCTACTTATCCCGGGTTCTTGATCCACTGTTGGTATGGTTTCTTTTTCTTCTGTCGCGACGTATGGTTTCAAACCGCTGACATGCGCTGTCTTTGTGCGTCGTTGACCGTTCTTCCGAACCTTGCAAATGACCGGCGAAATGAAACTTAGGACTTGAAATGGTCCGTCAAATCTGGGCGCCAGCTTGGCAGCAAATGCATCTGCTGCATTTGACAGTTTGTGCTCTTTCACCCAGACTTGATCTCCAATATTTGGCTTCCACTGTCGTCGCCTTAGATTGTAATGCCTGGCCTGATCCTGTGCCGCCCGTTCCAAATTTCGCCTTACTAGTTCAAAAATTTCCTTTAGCTTGTCCGCGTTATTGGTTGGATCTTGCACAGCTTGCCCCGTACCCAGCGATGTTTCGTCATACAAAGCTTTTGGTAATCTGGGCTCCCGTCCCTGAGTCACAAATGCGGGACTATATCCGGTGGATTCGACCACACTGGTGTTAATAGCGAGCATTATTTCCGGCAACGCTTCATCCCACATCCTTTGGTCTTCTCCTGCAAATTGGGCTATCATTGTTTTGACCGTTCGGTTGACTCTCTCGGTTGGATTTTCCTGTGGTGTATACGGGGCCGTATATTGATGCCGCACACCCAAATTTTCAACATACTTTGTGAAAATTTTGCTTGTGAATTGGGCTCCATTATCGCTAATAAGTACTTTTGGTACTCCAAACCGAGCTATAATTCTTTCTCGAAACGCTTTCTGTAAGGCCGCAGCGGTGGCTTTCCGCAACGCCACCAATTCGGTCCATTTGGAAAACCGGTCTATCATTACCAAAAGCATGGTATTACCATGTTTGGATCTTGGTAATGGACCCACAAAGTCGGCACAAATGGTTACCCATGGCTCCTCTGGTATCTGGGTTAACATTTTACCCGCTGTTTTAAATTGGCTATTTTTGAATTTCTGGCAGTTTTCTCATCTACTTACGTAGCCTCTTATGTCTCGATGCATTCCAGGCCAATAGTACCTTGCTGCGATTCGAGCGATAGTTTTTCGACTTCCCGTATGCCCAGCCGTGGCTTCGTCGTGGTTTTCGTGGAGAACCCTTTTACGCTGGCTTTTTGACACGCACAGCTTCCACGCCACTACATCCTCATGCCCCGCTCGGTGAGGAATGTGTCGAAAAACATTCTCCCCTTCAATCAGATAATCCGAAAATTTTTGTAGATTTGTCTTAATATTTTTCCGTATCTGTTGGATCCAAGGGTCGGCTTCAACTGGCCGTTCTTGCGATCCGATATCCTCCGCCATGCGTAAGCATCTTTCATCCGGCATTGGTTGGCGTGACAAGGCGTCTGCCACTACATTTAATTGCCCTTTCCGATATTTTACCTCAAAATCGTACTGTTGAAGCTCTAAAGCCCATCTTGCTATCCGCCCTAGCCATTTCAGAGCCATATGGTCTGTGATTACGGTAAAATGGTATCCTTCGAGATATGGACGCAATTTCCGTATGGCCCAGACTATCGCCAGACATTCTTCTCTCCCACCTGCGTGAGAATAGCCCCCAAGCCATAATCACTGGCATCGGTTTGTAAAATGAAAGGTCTTTCGAAATCTGGACATGTAAGAACCGGATCCGAGATGAGCTTTTCTTTCACTTTCTCAAATGCGTTTTGTCGTTCGGCCGTCCATTCCCATTTCGTGCCCTTTTTTAGAAGTGCACTCAAGGGGTGGACCAATGTTGCAAAACCTGGTACAAAACGTCTGTACCAGGAGGCCACTCCCATATATTGGCGTAGCTCTTTAACATTTGTTGGAGGCTTTAGTTCTGCTATCGCTGCTACTTTTTCGTGATCAGTGCGAATACCCTGGTCTGTTACCAAATGGCCTAGATATTTGAGTTCTTGCTTGAAAAACTCGCACTTATCGGGGTTAATCCTTAAATTTGCCACTCGTAGTCGATGAAATACTTCTTTTAGGTTGGACATGTGTTCCTCCATCGTTTTGCCAATGACGATAATGTCGTCCAAGTAAGCAAATGCCATTGGTATCATTTCTGGACCTATAACTTGATCCAATGCCCTTTGGAAGGTGGCTGGGGCAGATGTGAGCCGAAATGGCATTAGTTTCCACTGGAAAAGTCCTCTGCCTGGCACCGTAAATGCCGTTAAAGCTCGGCTGGTAGCCTCCATTGGAATTTGCCAATACCCATCCTTGAGATCTAAGCTACTGATAAATTTAGCTTCTTTCAACTGATCGAGTATATGGTTAATCCTTGGCAGTGGATAAGCGTCCTTTATAGTCCGCTCATTCATATCTCGGAAATCCATGCATAGCCTCCATTTCCCCGTTTTCTTTTTTACCATGACTATTGGGGCACTATGAGGACTGTTTGATGGCTCAATACAGTCTTTCTCCAATAGTTCGTCCACCTGTGCATTTATTTCCGCTTGCATTTTTGGATTTTTAGGAAAATATCTTTGTTTAACTGGACGATCGTCCTTTACGACTATGCGGTGTTCTGCAACAGTCGATGTACCCGACATTTTTTTGAAAATGGCTAACTCCTCGTCTAGAAATTCTTTTATTCTATCCTTTTCCGACCACTTTTCTTCCTGTTTTATTTCTACAGCACTGGTTAGTTTTTCTTCTAACCACCCATTTCTCCTTCCACGTTGGGGAATGGTAATATAATGTCCTCCACATGACATTTCTACTCCCATGCCAACAAAAAAATCCCAACCTAATACCAGGGCGTCTATAATTCCTGGCATTATGAGCAAGCATATTTTCCGTTTCTTATTTCCAAATGCGATCTCTACCTCGATCGATTTTTCTATACAGCTTCTTCTGCCATCCGGCAATTTTACTTGTTTTCTAATTTGTACCGCTTTTCCCACATCTCGCAATGACTCCGCCAAGGTCTGGCTGATGAAACAGGTCGTGGCTCCTGTATCCACCGTTCCCTTGATTTCGTGTTTTCCTATCTGGACGGTTGCTGTCAATTGCTCTCCTTCATCCTGCAGCTTTCCTATTAAGACCGAGGGGCTACTAGTGGCGACGCCCGCTCGTCCCTCGCTTGCGGTGGTCGTCGATCGTTTCCCCGATGCTTTACAACAATTAAAGCTTCTTACTCCGATTCTCCCGCACAGCCAACAGAACAACATTTGTGGGTTTCTACATTCCCTTGACCAATGCCCCGATTGTCCACAGCGTCGGCACGCCTGTGATGGGTTTGGTACAAAATTGTTCGCGGTGTGTACCATTCTCGGTGCCGGTTGTGGTTCTGCCTGGCTCTGCTCTGTGAACCGCCGGCATTCTTCCACTCTCCCAGGCACGAAATTTGTAACATTGCCGCAATTGTTCATCTCCTGTCGGTTTGAAGCAAAAGGATTCGCATTTCTTATCGCCGGTTGTGGTTCCGCCTGGCTCTCTTCCATACAACGACGGCATGCTTCCACTTTCCCTGGCATGAAATTTGTACCCGTGCCCCTATTGCTTCTACCTTGCCTATTCTCCTCCCAAAATTTCTTTTTGTCGTTTTCCAAAGTCTCGAAATCGTCCGCTAGTTCCATTAGTGCGTCCAAGGTGGAACACTCGTATGGACGGACAAACATTCGGAGTGTTGGCGTACTATTGTCGTGTATAGTTCGAATTTGTTTTGGTAGTGACCAGCGTAATGGACGCATTAAAATTTGCATCTCCACCATATACATTTTAAACGGTTCTCCTAGTCTTTGTTTTCGCAAGTGCACTTCTTGTTCCAATTTTTGGAAATAGTCTCGTGGTAGGAAATATGCTTGGAAACTGGTGACAAAAGCATCCCATGTTGCCCACTGCCTGTTATTGGCTATAAACCAGTTCAATGCCATTCCTTTCAATAGTTCTGGCATTGCTCTGGGAATCATGTCCAAGTCTAACCCATAGGTTATTGTAGACCATTCTACTCTCTCCAAGAAGTCGAATGGTTTCCTTTTCCATCGAAACGGAATCCCCATTCTCGAACTTGTTTAGCCACCTTTGGATATTCTCCCACGGTTGGTGCTTGTGGTTGGTGAATGGGTGCTACTGGCTGATCTGGTGCTAATGGCAGCTTTTGTGAGCTCCCACCCTGTATCGATGCTCTGCGTATATCCGGAATTGATAATTCTGCCACGTTAATTCCTCCCACTGCACCTAATAGAGCTGGCTTTGGCGAGTTTTTAGTGTGCCGCCGAGCCAATTCCTCGATTTGTGGTCCCATTATAAAATCTGTTTCCATTTTCCTTGCCCATTCTCCGAAAATTTTTCGCATTTCATCTACCGTTCCCTCTATTTCCAATCCCACCTCTTGTGCATATTTCACAAGTTCTTCTTTTTTTTAAGGTTATAAACCCACGATCGTACCATTTTTCTTCTTCTAAATTAACTTTTCCACTGCTAAAACCACGTTGGGCGCCAGTTGTAACGAACCTTTGTTGTCGCCGGCTTACGCTCAGGGCAGTCGCAGGTCGCTCCAACAAATTTGTAATTGCGGAGTTAGCAGGGAAAATGAGAAGACTTGGTTTGATTCGTTTTCGTGTCGTTTATTGACCTTAACTAGTTTAATACAGACTTACAACTAGGCTTAAGTTAATTATTAACGCTACGGCTTATTTCTAGTGCTTAGGCTTCTATGTGCTCCTTGAGTCACTGCTCCGTTTCGGGTTCACCCTGATCTCGCTGGCACCACGATTCGCTCGGACATGCTTGCTATTCGCAAAGCTCGCCTGCTCTCGTTTCACTCGCACAGCTTCGCTCTAGGATTTTGTCTGGTTCCTGCTGGCCCTTGGTTCCGTCAGACCCGACTGGCATAAATCGCACAGAATTCGTCGACTCACCGTTTCTCGCACAGCTAATGGTAACACTAGCCCTACTCAGCACTCACTCTGGCTCTGCTTGATGATCCTGGTGGTCCTCCGGTTGATTCCCTCGTTGGCACTCTGCTCCGTTTAACTCGCGTTGGTAATTCGCACTCGCTTGAAGTCACGTACTTGACTGTCACTCGCTTTTAAATTCCGCACTGGTAACTGGTACTCGACTGTCCAGAAATTCGTGCCTTGCCTCCTTTTATAGGGCTCTGCCAACCTCTGCTGCTGCCCATAGAGTTCGCCCACGACTCTTCCGTTGTTTGTCTTCATGTTTTCCGTTTTGATTTACCGCTGTTGCTAAGCGGCGGCCAATCTCGCAACATTGTACGAGCGTGACTGCGATCGCTCTTGTTTCCGCTGCTTCGGCCTCTTTCCTCCGTCCGTAACGGTTCCCGCTTCCTTACCCCTACCCCTCCTTGCCACTCAGCTCCTGCGGCCAATTCGCCGTGCCCTGGTTGCCCTCTTGGAACCACTTCCTTCGTTTAACTTGCCCACTTTACATGACATTTTACATTGTAATTTAACCTTGCCCTTCTACCTGTTATTCTACATGTAGGTTTCCCCATTGCGTGTTGCTAATTTCTGCTGACCAGACTGGGGCTGCGTAGTCACAGAGTGTCCTACCAATTGCCTTGTATGTGACCAGCAGAGTCTCCTTTTCCTTGCCCCAGGAGCTTCCGGCAATGGCCTTGAGTGCCCTATCCCTCTCTCTTACTTTGCGCGCTGTGTTTTCCGAGTGGCGCGCAAAGAAGAAGAGATTGTCGAAAGTCACTCCCAGGATTTTAGGGTACGTTACTATGGGAATAACGTTTCCATCCACTGTGACTTCGAGCTGGGTGTTCACTATTTCGGTCCATGTAGTGAACAAGGTGGCGCTGGATTTTCCCGGGGAGAGGGCCAGGTTTCTGTCGGAAAAGTATGCAGAGACTGTACACTCAGAGAAAAAAACGAGCAGATCGTGCTTGATATCAAGCAGATTTCGTGACAGAAGTTCGGCAAGACAGAATTTTCTTGAATTCAAGAAGAAAATACTGAAATCGAGCATGAATTTTCAAGCTCAATCTGCTCGGTTTTAAATTAAGTCGGCTTCATATCAAGACTGATTTATTCTTGAATTCAAGAATCGATATTCTTGAAAAGGAGCACAAAATATTATTGCATTCAACAATAGATATTCTCGAAAGATAGCATGGATGCAACACCCAATTCCCCTTATAAAATTTCCCCACTTAAATTTCACCCTATCTTTCTAAGTGTGACCGTTCCCCCTACTGATCGTTACTTGCCCTGATCACGACTCGTTACGCGGCGTGTGCAAATTCCCACTGATGCGTAAACGTTTTCCAACAGAATTTATTTGTTTTTGTTAAAAAAAATTATAATTTTCCGCCTACTGCCGCCCACCCCGATGCTACCCCATCGTTCCCCCGCATGTAAGTCTTCGTCCAAAAGTCTTCTTGGTTTCCTTCAGTTACTACTTCCATTTTTTATTTCTTTTTTTCAGTTTCGTTTCTTTTTGTTTTTGTTTTGATTGTGCTGCGCCCTCCTCCCTCATCCACGGTCTGCGCCTTCGACATCCTGCCGCTCCTCCAGGAACACACGGACGCCAGTACGTCCGAGCTTCACCCGGTATCTCCCGGTCGCTAGCAACAGCAAATGTGACCGCCGCTGCCCACCTGGCTGGAACCGCGGCCCCTTCAGCGCCGCTCTCAGATCCTCTGGCCACTCATTCGCCGCCACGCTATGCCATGTGGACGGCCTCCACGGCCCGGAATGCTGCCATGGCTGCTGCTCCGGACTACTAGACCCCGCCTGTGGGTTGCTTACCGAGTGTTGGCGCCGCAAATTCGGCCGCTGCGTCCACTTCTGCGCCGCTCCAGGACACGACTGCTGCCGAATAAAAATTGGCCGTGGCTGTGGCGGTTGCTGCGGTTGTTGTTGTTGCGGCGGCTGTGGTGCTTGCCGTGCCTGTTGCTGCTGTTGTGGTTGTTGTTGTAACGGCTGGGTAGGGTATATCCATGTATGCGTAGATATGAAAAGGAAAGAGAAAGAAATAGGGTAAGAGTTAAAGAGGATGTTGAGATCGGTCCCTGTCCAAGTCGAGGAAGGAAGCTGCCTCGATTGGATGGGTCCACAAATCTAGAGGGGTGAGGACTGTGGGATCTAAGGGACAGTTGACGATGATGCGGACTGTTCCTGCATTTAGGGCACTCATCCGCTATTTCCGTGTTAATACGGGAGAGATAGCTATTAAGGTAGCTACTCTTTCCTGAGCGGAGTTGGGCAAGGGTGGCTCTGGAGGTCCTGGAGAGTTCTCGTTCTGCCGGGTTGATGGGAGGGGGTCTGCCTCCTAAGGCAATGTTGTCTTCATAGGAGCCTATTGTTTCTGCGACCATGATGGTGTGTGCTGCCTTTTTGGCGTTGGCACAAGTGGAGGCCGAGATTGGGGGATCTCCTAGGAGTGGACGGATGGCGTCTAGTTCAGTCCTAAGGTCGTAGCTTACAGGAGTGGGTCTTCTCGACATGTCGCTAATGATACTATTGTGGTTGGGGTGGGCGTCATGGATGCATCCGATCAGGTATTGCTGGGTGAGGAGCCGGTTGTGGTTTCTCACTGGCAAAATATCAGTTTCCTGATGCAGGTGGTCTGGATGGGTCATCATGTGGCACCCCGTGGCTACTCTTAAAGTCGCGTTCTGTGCCAATTGAAGGTTACGCCATTGGGTGTCACTGAGGGCTGGGGACCAGATCGGGGCTGCATAATTGAGCAGTGATCTGCCTATGGCCTTATAGGTGGAGATGATTGTCTCCTTATCTTTGCCCCATGTGCTGCCTGAGATGGCTTTCAGCACCTTATTCCGGCTACGCACTTTCTTGATGGTGTCCTCTGAGTGCTTGGCAAATGTTAGGAGTGGGTCAAAGGTAATTCCAATCTTTGGGGTTTTTGACTGTCGGAATTGGGTGATTGTTATGTGTATCCAGCGTCGCGTTCACCTCCTTGGTCCAGGTGGTAAAAAGAGTTGCGGATGACTTAGGGGCAGAGAGTGACAAGTTCCTTTCTGCAAAGAAGCTGGCCAGGAGGGGCAGGTAGGCGTTCAGTCGTTCTTCCAAAATGTTTATGTTCCTTCCAGAGGTGGATATCGTACAATAGTCCGCATAATTGATGAGTTTTACTCCATCAGGGGTACGTGGGATTCCAGCTACATAGTGGTTGAACAATAACGGAGAAAGGACTCCGCCTTGAGGCACCCTTGCTTGATAGTTCTTGTCCTGGACTGTAGCTGCTGTTGTGGATGTTGTGGCTGCGGCTGCGGTGCTGGCCACTGCCATGGTCCACGCTCCAGGTCTTCGCCTCGGGGCTCCATCCGCACTAGCAGTGGCGGAGTTGGTGGCAACTCCCCTATGAGGACCCCAGTTTCGATTTCGGTACCACCACCGCCTCGCGCCACGTCCACACTTGGGCCGCCTGGTGCTCCCAATGGTCCCCGCGGAAGACCGAGCGCTTTACTCGCCTCAGGACCGGCTCTTCATTTTGAAAACGAGGCTCCTCCTCGCTGGAAATTTCAATCACTTCCGGGTCTACTCGTGGCCACGTTGGTGCCGCCGCCAACTCCTCCGGCCGCAGCCCAAGCGGCTCAAGCTCCTCATCCTCGGACCCGGACGCTGACGACTCGGAGATGGACCACGAGGTCTCTCCTAGCGACCATGGAGGAGTGCCTGCCGTCGACGTGCTCGACCGCACAGGCGACGCATCCAGCACCACGGCACTTCCGGGCGCTGTTGCCGTTTCCAGCGCTTCGGGTGAGTGCTGGCCCAGGACGCTGCCTTTTTGCCACTAAAAGGCAACCGGCGTTTTGCGCCCACTTGGTTTTTCGCCCTCAAGCGGGCCAATAACTCCTCGCGCTTAGCCATTCGCCGCCTCTCTCCCATTACGCGCGCCTCGCCAGACAAACGCCTGGTACGGCGGCTGGGACCGGCTGGCTCTGTGCATGGCTCTGAGTTTTTTCCTTCCGCACGTGTCGAAATCATTTTTAAAAGTGTTGGCACATGGCTGCCAGATTTGCCCTTGAAGCTGGCCTCTGCCCAAGTGCAGTTTCTGAACCGTTGGGCGTCGAAAGCTTTTTCTCTTCCCAGCCTTTGGCGTAGTTCCGAGCTAGCGGCACTTCCGCGGCCTGCTATCTCGCTCGCACCTTAGCTGATCAAGCCCTGTCTCTCTCTCTAATTTCGCCGCTTCTTAACCGCCTGTTGCCAATTTGGATCCATAGTTTGCCGGATGTAGATATTCTATTCTTTTTTTTCAAGTTTTTCTTTGTTTGTTTTTTTTACTTTTACCTCGACATGTTAATTACATGTTGTTATATTTTTTTAAATTTGTTTTGCGGAGAATTTGACATTCTTCCTTTTCTTTTAGCAAAATTGTGTTTTTGGTGAGAATTTTACATTCTTCCGCCTATAATTATTCTTTCGAAAATTATATTTAATTACGAAACCAATTTTTTTGTTTTCCCTTTTTTTTCCTCTCGGAGAATATAATTTTCATATAATATAATTTTCGGAAAATTTCACATTCTTCCGCATATAATTTATTATTTATATTTTTATACCCTTGCAGAGGGTATATTAAAAATTGTCACGATGTTTGTAACGCAGTGTATATAAAGTATATATATTCTTGATCAGCATGACGAGCTGAGTTCATTTCCGTTTGTCCGTCTGTCCGTCCGTCCGTCTGACCGACCGGCCGTCTGTTTCTATGCTATCTCCTCCCTCAGTTTTGAAGCTATCTTGACCAAACTTTGCAAAAAGTCTTTATATACAAATACGCTGCACATTTGTCGGAATCGGCCGAATCGGATGACTATATCATATAGCTGCCATAGGAACGATCGGACCAAAAACTAGTTCTAATGAGAAAAACTTTTTTGTTTTCCATTGTAGCGTCACCAATCGTAGTATATATTAATTTTATATGCTTTCACACAATTCTGGAAAAATTTATCGAAATCGGATGACTATAGCATATAGCTGCCATAGGAACGATCGGTCTAAAAACTAATTCGAGTGAGAAAAATAGAAGGCTAACATCGGCTACGCCGATGTTTTAAATACCCTTGCAGTCTTTGAAAGGCGCTACCATTGATAAAAAAAAGTTTTTCTCACTAGAATTAGTTTTTAGACCGATCGTTCCTATGGCAGCTATATGCTATAGTCACCCGATTTTGATAAATTTTTCATGAATTGTGTGGAAGCATATAAAACTTATATATACCACGATTGGTGACGCTACGATGGAAAACAAAAAAGTTTTTCCCTCTAGAACTAGTTTTGGAACGACCGTTTATATGGCAGCTATATGCTATAGTCATCCGATTCCGATAAGTTTTTCCAGAATTATGTGGAAGTATATGAAACTAATATATACCACGATTGGTGATGCTACGATGGAAAACAAAAAAGTTTTTCTTTCTAGAACTAGTTTTTGCACCGACCGTTTATATGGCAGCTATATGCTATAGTCATCCGATTTTGATAAATTTTACCAGAATTGTGTAGAAGCATATAAAACTAATATATACCACGATTGGTGCAGCTAAGATGGAAAATAGAAAAGTTTTTCCTACAAAAACTAGTTTTTGGACCGATCGTTCCTATGGCAGCTATATGATATAGTCATCCGATCCGGCCGGTTCCGACAAATGTGCAGCGTATTTGTATTTAAAGACTTTTTGCAAGGTTTGGTCAAGATAGCTTTAAAACTGAGGGAGGAGATAGCATAGAAACAGACGGACAGACGGACGGACGGACAGACGGAAATGAACTCAGCTCGTCATGCTGATCAAGAATATATATACTTTATGTGGTCGGAAATGCTTCCTTCACTGCGTTACAAACATCGTGACAATTTTAATATACCCTCTGCAAGGGTATAAAAACTTTTTTGTTATCAATGGTAGCGCCTTTCAAAAACTGCAAGGGTATTTAAAACATCGGCGTAGCCGATGTTAGCCTTCTATTTTTATACACGTGAAAAGTGTATATTAATTTTGCCCAGAAGTTTGTAACGCATAGAAATATTCATTTCCGACCCCATAAACTATATATATTCTTGATCAGGACAACAAGCTGAGTTCATTTCCGCTTGTCCGTCCGTCTGTCTGTCCGTCTGTCTGTTTCTACGCGAACTAGTCTCTCAGTTTTAAAGCTATCGAGCTGAAATTTTGCACAGAGTCTTCTTTTTACTGCACGCAACTAACATGTCGGAACCGGCCGGATCGGATGACTATATCATATAGCTGCCATAGGAACGATCGGTCCAAGAACAAGTTCTAGTTAGATAAACTTTTTTGTTTTCCATCGTAGCGTCCCCAATCTTGGTATATGTTAGTTTTATATGCTTCCACATAAATCTGAAAAAATGTATCAAAATCTGATCACTATAGCATATAGCTGCCATAGGAACGATCGGTCGAAAACTAAGTCGTTATGAGAAAAACTTTTTTGATTTTCATCGTAGCGTCTCCAATCGTAGTATATATTTGTTTTATATGTTTCCACACAATTCTGAAAAATTTTATCAAAATCGGATGACTATAGCATATAGCTGCCATATAAACGGTCGGTCAAAAACCACTTTTAGTGAGAAAAACTTTTTGTTTTTTATCGTAGCGTCCCCAATCTTGGTATATATTAGTTTTATATGCTTTCACATAATTTTTGAAAAAAATTATCAAAATCGGATGACTATAGCATATAGCTGCCATAGGACCGATCGGTCGGAAAATGTGTTTTACTAAGAAAAGTTTTTTTTGGTATCAAATTTTTATTATCAATGATTTCATAATTTTAAATATCTGATATCTATATCCTATATATATTTTACCGGTTAAATCAGTTGAAGTAAAGTTTTTCAAGTGTATTAAAACTTCGGCACAGTCGAAGTTAGCTTTGCCTTCTCGTTTTTTCTAATTTTTCTTTTGTTATTGCTGAGAGTTTTCCATTTCAAATTTTCCATTCATCCTTTCCATATTATATATAATTTTATATATTAATATAAATATATTATATATTAATATAAATATATTATATATGAATATTATGCATATTATATTTATTTTATTTTTATACACTTGAAAAGTGTATATTAATTTTGGCCAGAAGTTTGTAACGCATAGAAATATTCATTTCCGACCCCATAAACTATATATATTCTTGATCAGTACGACGAGCCGAGTTCATTTCCGCTTGTCCGTCCGTCCGTCTGTCCGTCTGTCTGTTTCTACGCGAACTAGTCTCTCAGTTTTAAAGCTATCGAGCTGAAATTTTGCACAGAGTCTTCTTTTTACTGAACGCAACTAATATGTCGGAACCGGCCGGATCGGATGACTATATCATATAGCTGCCATAGGAACGATCGGTCTAAGAACTAGTTCTAGTTAGAAAAACTTTTTTGTTTTCCATCGTAGCGTCACTAATCTTGGTATATGTTAGTTTTATATGCTTCCACATAATTCTGGAAAAATGTATTAAAATCGGATAACTATAGCATATAGCTGCCATAGGACCGATCGGTCGAAAAATAAGTCTTTGTGAGAAAAACTTTTTTGATTTCCATCGTAGCGTTTCCAATCGTAGTATATATTTGTTTTATATGTTTCCACACATTTTTTGAAAAATTTATCAAAATCGGATGACTATAGCATATAGCTGCGCCATATAAACGGTCGGTCAAAAACTGCTTCTAGTGAGAAAAACTTTTGTTTTTCTATCGTAGCGTCCCCAATCTTGGTATATATTAGTTTTATATGCTTTCACATAATTTCGAAAAAATTATCAAAATCGGATGACTATAGCATATAGCTGCCATATAAACGGTCGGTCAAAAAACCCCTTTTTAGTGAGAAAACTTTTTGTTTTTTATCGTAGCGTCCCCAATCTTGGTATTATTAGTTTTATATGCTTTCACATAATTTTGAAAAAAATTATCAAAATCGGATCCTATAGCATATAGCTGCCATAGGTACATCGGTCGGAAAATGTGTTTTACTAAGAAAATTTATGGTATCAAATTTTTATTATCAATGTTTTTATAATTTTAAATTTCTGATATCTATATCTTATATATAAATTTTTGAAAATTACGGGTTAAATCAGTTGAAGTAAAGTTTTAAGTGTATACTAAAACTTCGGCACAGTCTTTTTTTTACTACACACAATAATATTCAAAACCGGCCGGATCGGATTATATATATAGCTGCCATAGGAACGATCGGTCAAAGAAATTGTTCTAGTTAGAAAAACTTTGGTTTTTAACTTGAGTCACTAATCTTGATAAAGTGTTAGTTTTATATGCTTCCTCTTAATTCTGGAAAAGTGTGTAAAATCGGATCACTATAGCATATAGCTGCCATAGGAACGATCGGTCGAAAATAAGTCGTTGTGAAAATCTTTTTCGATTTTCATCGTAGCGTCTCAATCGTAGTATATATTTGTTTTATATGTTTCCACACCAATTCCCCGAAAAAATTTATCAAAATCGGATGGTTATAGCATATAGCTGCCATATAAACGGTCGGTCAAAAACCACTTCTAGTGAGAAAAACTTTTTTTGTTTTTTATCGTAGCGTCCCCAATTTTGGTATATATTAGTTTTATATGCTTTCACATAATTTTAAAAAAAATTATCAAAATCGGATGACTATAGCATATAACTGCCATAGGAACGATCGGTCGGAAAATGTGTTTTCTGCTAAGAAAAGTTTTTATGGTATGAAATTTTTATTATCAAGGATTTAATAATTTTAAATATCTGATATCATATCATATATATATTTTTCCAGTTAAATCAGTTGGAGTAAAGTTTTCAAGTGTATTAAAACTTCGGCACAGTCGAAGTTAGCTTTGCCTTCTCGTTTTTTATATATATTTTTTCCCAATTGTATTCTTTCTTATTTTATATTTTTCCCTCTTTTTTTTTGTTTTTCTTTTTTTTTTCCGGAGAATTAACATTCTTCCTTTACTTAACAAAATTTTGTTTTTGCGAAGAATTTTTAAAAATTTTTTTAGCGGAGAATTTTACATTCTTCCGCATATAATTATCTTTCGCTCATTATATTTATTTTTATACATGAAAGTGTATATTAATTTTGCAGAAGTTCTGAGTTCATTTCCGCTTGTCCGTCCGTCCGTCTGTCTGTCCGTCTGTTTCTACGCGAACTAGTCTCTCAGTTTTAAAGCTATCGAGCTGAAATTTTGCACAGAGTCTTCTTTTACTGCACGCAACTAATATGTCGGAACCGGCCGGATCGGATAACTATATCATATAGCTGCCATAGGAACAATCGGTCTAAGAACAAGTTCTAGTTAGAAAAACTTTTTGTTCTCCATCGTAGCGTCACTAATCTTGGTATATGTTAGTTTTATATGCTTTCGCAGTTCTGAAATTTATCGAAATCGGATGACTATATCCTATAGCTGCCATAGGAACGATAGTTCAAAAACTAGCTCTGTGAGGAAAAACTTTTTGATCATCGTAGCGTCTCCAATCGTAGTATATTTGTTTTATATGTTTAGCACAATTCTGAAAAAAATTTATCAAAATCGGATGACTGCAGCATATAGCTGCCGCATAAACTGACGGTCAAAAAAACTTCTTCTAGTAAGAAAAACTTTTTTTTTTTATCGTAGCGTCCCCAATCTTGGTATATATTAGTTTTATATGCTTTCACATAATTTCGAAAAAAATTATCAAAAATCGGATGACTATAGCATATAGCTGCCATAGGAAACGATCGGTCGGAAAATGTGTTTACTAAGAAAAAGTGTTTTTTTTTATGGTATTAAATTTTTTATTATCAATGATTTAAAATTTTAAATATCTGATATCTATCCTATATATATTTTTCCAGTTAAATCAGTTGGGATAAAGTTTTTCAAGTGTATTAAAACTTCGGCACAGTCGAAGTTAGCTTTGCCTTCTCGTTTTTTTCTAATTTTTCTTTTTGTCGCTGTTGCTGAGAGTTTTCCATTTCCAATTTTCCATTCATCCTCTTCCATATTATATATAATTTTATATACTAATATAAATATATTATAGGTTAATATAAATATATTATATATGAATATCTATTATATTTTATTTTATTTTTATACAAGTGTATATTAATTTTAGCAGAAGTTTGTAACGCATAAAAATATTCATTTCCGACCCCATAAACTATATATTCTTGATCAGTAATCGAAGGCCGGTTCATTTCCGCTTGGTCCGTCCGTCCGTCCGTCTGTCTGTTTCGTAAATATCTCTCAGTTTTAAAGCTATCGACGCAAAAATTTTGCAAAAAAGGTCTTCTTTTTTACGCAACTAATATGTCGGAACCGGCGGATCGGATGACTATATCTATAGCTGCCATAGGAACGATCGGTCTAAGAACTAGTTCACAGTGGAAAAACTTTTTGTTTTTTTCTGTAGCGTCCCCAATCTTGGCATATATTAGTTTTATATGCTTTCACATAATTTCTCGAAACAAATTATCAAAATCGGATGACTATAGCATATAGCTGCCACGGAGGAACGACTGGTCGGAAAATGTGTTTTACTAAGAAAAGTTTTTTTATGGTATTAAATTTTTATTATCAATGATTTAAAAATTTTAAATATCTGATATCTATATCTATATATATTTTCCAGTTAAATCAGTTGGGATAAAGTTTTTCAAGTTGTATTAAAACTTTGACACAGTCGAAGTCAACTTTGCCTTCTCGTTTTTAATTTGTTTTGCGGAGAATTTAACATTCTTCCGTTTCCTTTAGCAAAATTTTTGTTTTTGCAGAGAATTTAACATTCTTCCATACAATTATATTTTTTTCTTCATCTCCAACACCTATTTTTTCTGATTCTTCGTCCTCCTCCTATTTCCTGATTCTTGTACCGATTCGACTTTTCTTCTGACGTGAAATATGGGCTAAAGCTACTGTCATGTGCGGTCTTGAGTGCGTCGTCGACCTTCCTTTGGAACCTTACAAATGACTTGGGAAGTAAAAACTCAGGACTTGAAATGGTCCATCAATCTGGTGCCGCCGACCAGCAGAATCCATCTGCTGCATTTGAAAGTTTGGTGCTCTTTCACCCAGACTTGATCTCCAATCTTTGGCTTCCACTGTCGACGCGCCTCAAATTGTAATATCTGGCCTGATCTTGAGCATCTCTGGATTTGGCATCTCTGAACTCAACATAGAGACTTGTCGACCGTCAGATAGTTTATTATCCAGCGCTTTAATGTGTTCAAGAGCGCTGTGCCTTCGATGTTCTGGCTTTTGACAGGTCTAGCGCAACTAGCGCAGTGCGTATGTGGTTGCTAGGATGGTTGAGCCCTTCTGCGATGGTGGTGGTGATTTCGCAGAGTGCTGTGCTAGTGCTGCGGCCTTTCCTGAAACCATGTTGGTGATTGCCTAGTGGGAGATGTTCCCTGCATTTGGGAGGATGAATAGAGTAATGGGCCTGTGGATGTCCCGAGCTAATGGGTTTCCCCGGTTTGGTGTAGGATTTTTACCCGTTTTCCAAATGTTGGGGTCTTGGGGCAGTTTGCGGATCCGACGGAGGACGGCTCTGTGTTGTTTATTCCCGATCCTTTTGATGTTCAACGATCTGCCTATTGAAACCTGTGGCACATTTGAGCATCCGATTTGCGGACACACTGGAGGGCAATAGCGGCAAGGTCTTGCCGTTTAAGAGTGGATGTGAGGTTCTTTGTTGTCTTCCACAGTTTGGCTGTACTTATTTCAAGATCTTCGAGGTAGACAACCTATTTTTCTTTCCGATATTCGTTGACCAATTTAGCAATGTCCTTGTTTGCTTCTTCGGCCGATTGCATCTCTCATGCGGGCCTTTTCCGCGGCTTCGAGGAAAGCCGGGGTGAATTCTGGGAATTCTTCCAGCTGGGATGTGGCGTTTTTCCGCACAAAGGTAAGAATTTTCCGGAACAGTATTTCCCCCAGCTGTGACATCTGTGGGAACTTCTGCTTGGTCGAAGGCCATTTCGGAAAACTCAGTGAAGGTGGCTCCAATCTCTGCCTTGGAGAAAGTTAACAGAAGGTTTTCTTCTCGCGGAAACAGAGTCCGCATCACCGTGAGGGTGATTGTGATATGCAGATGGTCTGAGTTAAGGGCAATATCGACTTGCCATTCAGCGATGGCCAAAGGTTGACGATGGAGATGTAGATGCTGAGCGCTACAATTTGCTGTTATTCTGGTGGGCTGGTCCCCCTGGTTCAAGCAGTCGAAGGTGGTGTTTTCGATCAGCTCTACTGTATTTAGCCTCTAGGGTCATTTCTGAACAGAAGAACCAGCTCTCAGTGGTGTGCGTGAAAGTCGCCCATGATGACGCGGTAGCCACCGGAAAGCAAGTGTGCAAGGCTGGGTTGGAAACCTGGATGACATGCTGCGATGGGGGAAATTTAAACGTTTATCAGTTCAAGTGAGGTTCCTACAGCGTGATCGCTAAGCCTGCACTTCAGTGTGCTCATCAGCTGCATAAGCTGAGGTGTCTGTAATTCGGATTTGTGGATGACAAAAGCCATCCACCGCCCGTATTACGTAGCCTGTCTTGTCGATAATCTTTATTACCGAAACGTATATGGGCCCTGGCCGTGAGTTTTGTCTCTTGGACCGCTGCTATCCGTATCTTTTTACGGGTCGTAGAATCCGGTAGAGCTCGATGATTTTGGCTCGGAGCTCGTTGCAGTTCCAGTGTAGAACCTGGAAGCCTTCTTCCTAATGTGTGGTTGGAGTCTCGAGTGTGCGAATTGTGGTTCTGAGTGGCGTAAGTACTCTGCGTCGACGCAGATGTTTCAAGCTGCTGGTTGGTTCCGGCGCGTAAGGGGTCCGTTGGGTTGTTAAAGGATCCAGCAGGTGTGTTCCTGGCTGTGGCTGGTGGTGGAGACGCACTAGACGCTTGCAGAGGCAATGGGGGAAGGCAGTCTGGCCTGCATTAACTGCTGTGTTAGAGCAGCAGGGGGCCGGAAGGCCTGCCGAGTCCCGAGGTTTTGCGAAGGCGGAGCATTTGAGGTGCAACCACTGCAAGCAGTCCGGAGGCACTCGAAAGGAGTATCCTCGCTGTATTTTGCCTTTGCACACTCGAACTTCCTATATCTTCGGACCTGGGTTAGACTCTATATCACCGGCGCGTAGGAGGAGAGCGCTTAGGAGGCAGGTCGGCGTCTTGCTCAGTGGAAAACAGAATGGGAAAGAAAAGAAAAGATATAATGGGCGTACAACCACCGTTCCACGTGTCTGCTGTTGTTGTTGTTGCGGCTGCTGTGCCGAGGTGGCTGTTGCTGTGGCTGCTGTGGTGTTCTCGCCTGCGGTTGTGTCCTCGGGCCATACCAGGGTCCACGCTCTGTGGTCTCTTCCCGGTACCTGGCCTCCAGCGCACCAGCCGAGGTGGACTGGGTGGCAACTCCACTATCCGGATGCCAGCTCCCGATTTGGCACCACTATCGCTTCACGCCAAGTCCACACCAGCGCAGCCTGGTGCTCCCAATGGTCGCCCCGGAATATGCACCGTTTCGAACCGGGTTAATACCGGCATCTCTTGCTGGAACCGCGGCTCCTCCTCCGGCTCCTCATCGCTGGCGATTTCAATGACCACTGGGTAGACGCGCGGCCATGTGGGCGCTGCCGTCACTCTCCTGCCTGCAGCCCCAAAGCGGTTCCAACTCCTCGTCCTCTGCCTCGTGCTCTGACGAGTCGGAGGTGAACCAGTCTCGCCCAAAGGACCGGGCGGTTTAGCTGCCGTCGACGTACTTGACCTGATTGTTGTAGCTTTTATCGAGGGCCAACACATCTCTGCGTTTCCGCGCAGTTGCTGGCGCTCCTTGGGCTTCGGGTGAGTGGTGGCCTTCCTCTTCCACAAAACGGCAACCCTCGTCTTGGCCCCACTCGGTGGTTGTGGCGGAGCGCGCCAACAACTCGTCTCTTAACGACCATCTTGGCTTCCGCCCATTGCGACGTCTCGCCTTATGAACTGGTACGGCGGCTGGGCTCCGTGCTCTTTGCCTATTTGTTCCGAGTTGCTTCCGCTTGCGCGTTGGACTCCATTTTCTTGATGTGCCGTCACGGCTGCCAAATTTGCCCTTGGTCCCTGGCCTCCTTACTTGCAGGTAATTATTTTAGATCATTATATTTTAATTACTATTATAAGTTTTCTTTTTGGTCGACAAAAATCCTCTAACTGAACCCTCCCGAGGGTGTGGCCGGGCAATGGGCACTGTATGTTACCGAGAAGAATGGGGTAGTACCTGATGTCAATTGCACGTTCTACACCTTAGGTCATCTAGTACTCTAGTTGGGTTCTGGTGCTGTATTCTCGATGGTAACATCGAAGATACTGAGACTGGACCATGGTTAGGGGCACTGCAGGAAGGCATAAAACGCTATGGGTTGGACCCCTGAAACAATTGTTTCCCGATGGAAGTTTCAAAGGATCGAACAGGGGCTGGGATGTCAGCCCAAACATCGGTGGAAGAGTGACTGCACCACCGGCGGGCGCGGTGGGGAGAACTCCTCTGCGTGTCGCCCGCGGTTACACAAAAACTCGTGTCGAGGTGGAGCAGGCAAGACAGTGCTAAACCTACTCGCCACGGATTCGACAACCAAAAGTGGGCGCGGTACCGCAGTAGAAATAGACTCGAACTGCGATTTACACGGAGGTTCTATAATGACGGAGGTGGAAGAAAAGCTGGTTCTCCCAACTCAGGAAGGTGCCAGTACCTGCGTAAGGTAGGACCCAAACGAACCAAGGAGGGCACGAGAGCGAAGGCCCAATACAAGCAGTTTCTAAACGTAAGCGCGGCTCCGGCAACGGAAGCGACAACGTTTATCCCCAGAGGACAAAAGCATGTTGACATGGGCCGAGCAAAAGATTGAAGAAGGTCGCCAGTAAGCTCGCGGTGAAGAGAGTCCATGAGCTAATCCACAAATTTGCAACCAAGGTGGAGAGTCCGGCATCAAATGTCAGCGATCAGCTGAGTGGCCAGGCGGCGAAGGTCGAAGAAAGCCTGACGACTAAACGTCAGCGCTCGTAACCGTTGCGGCGGTGAACTTCGGCAGAAGCTCCGGCCAGCAAAGGCTGCGTTCAGGACCGCATGACCAGACTCACCCCCACCCCAAGAAACAATTAGAGGAGTCTGCAAGCGACGTGGCAAAACGGCACCTGACCGTAGCCCTCGTGGACAAGAGCGACCCCAACGGAAAATGTTGCCCGAGCAGTGGAAGAAGGTCGAAGGAGAGCTGTTCGAGGCAATCTATAAGAGGATGGACGGACGCCGTAGCCCAACCCGGTGTTGCTTTCGACGTGGCAGGTTGGCTTTTCGGAGTCAAAATCCTCAGAGTGCAAGGGACGATCTCACCTAAGTGGGTCACAAGTACGGTGCCCCGATATGGGGAACCTGTGGGAGAACGCCCACTGAAGGGTTGTTGACAGGACTTGTATCCCGTCCGTCCCGAAGGCGAAGGTGCTCTTCCCACGGGTTGTACCACTAAAACTCCTCCAATATCAGCACCCAGATGTGCCAACCGGAGACTGGAAGATACTCCATATTGCTAAGCCCGAAAAGAACGGGCAGCAGATGGTCATCCAGATCTGCAAGGGAGGCGGACGACATTTTGTACCCAAGATTCTGGACGATGGCATTGGGAGCGTGGGGAACGTGCACCTACGCCTCAAAAACGGCACCCCGAGGATAAAAACGAGCACACGTAGAGGCTGGAGAGGTGAAAGACTTAGGCATTGACGCAATGGTCGGGAAAGCCACCAGCCTCGAAATAAAAGATGGTGTAAAGGGAGAAGGATGGTGACCCGAACGATGGAAGTCGACCCATCCAGACCAACGGAGGCTGTGGACGGACAAGCTCGTTAAAGGTCCGCCAAATAAATCTGCCAGGGGGAAGCATGCTTCTAACCCTCGAAGTCCAAGACCGGAACGTTGCATTATTGGTGCGGTGTGGGTAACAAAGGTTTCGGGACTAAAGTCACAAAATTTATGACGTTTTTTACCCCACCGCGGTAAGTAGAGAAAGGACAGCCATTCTGGTAGGAAAAGGTATCGGTGCTTATCTTAGGACTTAATTACAGCACAGACGACCTCACTGTGGTGGCCGTGGAAGGTGGAAGGCGATGAGCCTATTCTGATGGCATCCTGATATATATAACACACAGGAGCGGCACCACCAGCCGAACTCGGAAAACTAACGGCGGTAACGAGCTCAAAGAAACGCACTCCTGACAGGTACGGACGCAAACGCACACCATACAGTCTGGGCAGCCCAGATATCAACGACAGGGGTGAGTCTCTTCTAAGCTTTTATCTTACAAGTAAATCTAAATATAGAAAACGTTGGAGAAGAACCCACATTCGTGGGACCAACATCTACCAATGTCCTAGACCTAACACTGACCTTAGGGAATAACACGCGGGTATCTGAATGGAGGGTCCTAGAAAAGCCCTCCTTCTCAGACCACAAGTACATTCGATTTAAGGTGCAGTTCGAATACAACCTAACGCGCAGTGTGTATAGGAACCCTCGGAACACTGACTGGAGAAAGTTCCTTACAACAGCTCAACGGAAAATAACCACGCCAATGGACATCTGCTCGGTGGACGACATTGAGAAGTCCGTAAGGACACTCACGTCCCACCTAACAGCGTTCAAAGCCTCATGCGACCTACAGTCAGTAAACGGAGAACCAGACCCCCTTGGTGGACTCCTGCACTGAAGGAGCAGAGGAAAGACGTCCAAGAATGTTTCAAGCTCGCCAGGGAAGCGGATGAAACGATCATCTGGGACGAATATAAAATAAGACTTCGCATCTTCAAAAAAGAGGTGCGCAGAGCGGAAACAACATTCGTGGAGAACCTTCTGCTCCAACATCGAGAAGGTCTCTAGAAACAGCAAGACTCAGGAAACTGCTTTCAAAGCAGCCACCTATGCAGAGTCAACTAAAAACCAATGAAGGAAAATGGACGAGTAGCCAGGAAACCACATGTGCCCTTCTCGACGCACACTTCCCCGGCTGCACAATGGCAACGGAGCAGATTCGATCCACAACACGCATGCACAAAGACAAACATCCCAACCAACATAGTCACCCAGAGAAAATCCAATGGGCAATAGACTCGTTTTGCGAGCTTTAAGTCCCCTGGACTGGACGGCATATTACCGGCCATGCTGAAGACGACCAAACAACTAATCGTCCCATGGCTTCAAACCATTTACACGGCATATCTGATGTGGGGATATACCAGTAGCCTGGAGAACAGCACGTGTTGTTTTTTCTGCCCAAAGCAGGAAAATGCAGTCACGTGCAACCGAAAGAACTACAGGCCTATCAGCCTAACATCATTCCTGCTCAAAACAATGGAAAAAATACTGGACTTCCACATAAGGAAGGTCAAGACCCTGAACCTGGATCCAAATCAACACGCATACACCAAAGGTAAGTCGGTGGAAACAGCGCTACACTCGCTAGTAGCCACCATCGAGAAAGCGCTTCACCAACACGAGTTTGCACTCGGCGCATTTCTCGACATATCAGGTGTTCAACAAGGTCACAACTGATGCGATAATGCGAAGCATAAGGGCCACAGCAACACACAAGGCATTGGACTACTGGATACACAACCTGCTGAGCTGCCGAAAAGTCCCAGCTGAAAGTGGGGTACCGCGACCATAACTAAGGAGGCACACGGAGGCACGCCTTAGGGCGGAGTACTCTCACCCCTCCTATGGAACCTCGTGGTCAACGAACTATTAATTAAATTCCGCAGGAAAGCACCCAAGATAACCGCGTATGCTGACGACATAAGCATAATCATCACGGGAAAATGTCCATCGACCCTCAGCTCAATCATGGACTCCACACCAAAGAAATACCAGTGGGCCACGGAAGCCGGACTTAGTATCAATGCGGAGAAGACGGACCTCATTCTCTTCACTAAGAGATACAAGTTTCGGGATGGACTCCACCGAAGATTAATGGGACGACACTCACACCAAAGAAGAACGTCAAATATCTTGGAGTAGTAATTGACAGCAAACTGTCCTGGAGACTCAATGTAGAGAAGGGTGAAAAGGCAACCGCTGCACTATATGCATCCCAGAAGATGCTGAGCAGCACATGGGGCCTCTCACCAAAACTGATGCACTGGGTCTTCATTTCAGTTGTAAGACCGATACTTCTCCACGGTATACTGGTATGGTGGCAGGCCACGGAGAAATCCACGTACCTGAAACTAATGGAGAGGGACCCAGCGGCAGGCCATGGTCTGCATAACGGGGGCGCTGAGGTCCACCCCAACCAAAGCTCTGGAACTCATCCTAGATTTCAATACCCTGGACATCCAAGCACGCCTGCTTGCACAAAAGACGCGCGCAACGTCTATGTGCGATAGGCACCATGGCACTACAAAGCTAGGGCACAGCATGATTGGCAGAGAGATCAACAGTAGCACAGACTACATGATCCCCAGTACCAGCTTCACAAGCACACCAACATCATTGGGACCAGATGACTGGCGTACAGGACTGGCCCAAGAAGCGGCACACATTTTCACTGACGGCTCAAAGATGGATCTAGGAGTCGGAGCTGCAATATACTGCGAAGAGCCGGAAATGAAGCTCAGCTATAAACTGCCAAACCACTGCACCATATTTCAGGCGGAAGTCTTCGCAATAAAGAAAGCAGCAGAGATGGCAGAACTACTCGCTCCAAGCGACAAAAAGTAAATATATACGTAGATAGTCGTGGCAATCAAGGCCATGCATAGGCACGCCATCAACTCCAAAATTGTCCTGTCTGGTAGGGAAGCACTAGATTCTCTCAGCACCTCTAGAAGGGTGCAGATCTACTGGATCCTAAGCCACCAGGGCATTGACGGAAATGAGACGGCAGACAGCCTGGCAAAAGCCGGGTTGCACTTAGCCAAGAAGCGATAATACACCTACCTATCTTACTTCAGACGCGACACAGCAAAATGGAAGAGATAGCTTCAAACGAGGCAGCGGAAAAGTGGAGAAACACAACCGGCTGCAGAATCTCCAAAATCATGTGTAAGACAAAAGACAAGCACCGTACGCACTATTTACTACAGCTCCAAAGAAGAGACTGCAGACTCCTAATAGGCATACTAACCGGCCACTGCCTAACAGCCTCTCATGCGAAGAAGCTAGGCATAACGACAGAGGACACATGCAGGAAATGTAGGGAGCCGGGAGCAACGGAGACTCTAGAACACCTAATCTGCAAATGTCCAGCAGTAGCAAGGCAAAGATTGCAACACCTCCATACACCCTGGATTGCCTCACTGGAAGAAATGCCAGGGAGACCCTAACAAATATACTGGCATTCGCCAGAGACGTCAGAGATCCTTGAAGACTACTAAAAGTCGGAACCTCCATTTCAAAAAACCCGGTCTCACTAAGGACTAAATAGTCTATGTGTGGTCCCTTGCGGGGCCAGCCGGAACTACCTAACCTAACTAAGTTTTCTTTTGTTTTTGCGGAGAATTTTACATTTTTCCTTTTCAAAAGAAAAATTTTGTTTATGGAAAATTTTCCATTCATCCTTTCCATATAATTCGCAGAGAATTTTACATTCTTCCGCCTATAATTATATTAAGATAATTATATTAAATATAAAAGTAGATATTTAGCGACCTTTCTAAATTGTAGACTGTTGATGTACAAATCAATTTGTTTGTGTTTTTTCCGATATATTTCGGCTGCGCTTCGGCAACCGTTTTCAGGAACACTACAAAACAATTAACCAATTATTACATTAAAATTTGTTTAACACATTAAATATTTAAACAACAGCGAACATATTTACATACATTTTTATAACACGTCTGTACCGTCTGAAGTGGAGTTCTTTACTAAATTGGTATTCGTCAAAAGATGCCTGTAAATGTGGGCAACATTTTCAGTATCCGTTTTAAAGTTCAGTCTTTTTCCCAAAATGATTATAAATTTTTTTGTTTGTGTTTTTGGCGGAGAATTTAACATTCTTCCTTTTTCAAAAGAAATTTCGTTTTCGGAGAATTTAACATTCTTCCTTTCCCAACACGATTATATTTTTATCATTATCCTTTTTTTGTTTTGTGTTTTGGCGGAGAATTTAACGTTCTTCCTTTTCAAAAGAAAATTTTGTTTTGCGGAGAATTTAACATTCTTCCTTTTTTTTTAGAAAAATTTTTTTTTTGCGGAGAATTTTACATTCTTCCGCATATAATTATATTTCGCAAATTATATTTAATTACGATCTAAATTTTTTTTTTTTTTTTTTTTTTTTTTGCGGAGAATTTGTAACGAACCTTGTTGTCGCCAGCTTACGCTCAGGGCAGTCGCAGGTCGCTCCAACGAATTTATAATTGCGGAGTTAGCAGGGAAAATAAAAAGAACTGGTTTGATTCGTTTTCGTGTCGTTTATTGACCTTAACTAGTTTAACACCGACTTACAACTAGGCTTAAGTTAATTATTAACGCTACGGCTTATTTCTAGTGCTTAGGCTTCTATGTGCTCCTTGAGTCACTGCTCCGTTTCGGGTTCACCCTGATCTCGCTGGCACCACGATTCGCTCGGACATGCTTGCTATTCGCAAAGCTCGCCTGCTCTCGTTTCACTCGCACAGCTTCGCTCTAGGATTTTGTCTGGTTCCTGCTGGCCCTTGGTTCCGTCAGACCCGACTGGCCCCGACTAGCCCTATTCAGCATTCACTCTGACTCTGATCCTGGTGGTCCTTCGGTTGTTTCCCTCGTTGGCACTCTGCTCCGTTTAACTCGCGTTGGCAATTCGCACTCGCTTGTTAGTCACGCACTTGACTGGCACTCGCTTTTAAATTCCGCACTTGTAACTGGTACTCGACTGACCAGAAATTCGTGCCTTGCTTCCTTTATAGGGCTCTGCCGACCTCTGCTGCTGCCAATAGAAATCGACCACGTATCTTCCGTTGTTCTTCTTCCTGTTGCCTTTTGATTTACCGCTGTTGCTAAGCGGTGGCCAATCTCGCAACATTGTACGAGCGTTACTGCGATCGCTCTTGTTTCCGCTGCTTCGGCCTCTTTCCTCCGTCCGTAACGGTTCCCGCTTCCTTACCCCTACCCCTCCTTGCCACTCAGCTCCTGCGGCCAATTCGCCGTACCCTGGTTGCCCTCTTGGAACAACTTCCTTCGTTTATCTTGCCCACTTTACATCACATTTTACATTGTAATTTTACCTTGCCCTTCTACATGTTACTCTACATGATATTTTCCGCTGTGAGACTATTTATTTAAGTCCTCTCACACTCTCCCCTTTCTTCGGTATAAACTAAAAAATCGCTTACCCCTTCTTATCTCCCACTGCTCCTCTTGTTTTGAATTGGAATTTCCGTTATCCCCATCAATTACTCATAAATTTCCCACACCCAAATTGCCCTTATAAAATTTCCCCACTTAAATTTCCCCCTATCTTTCTAAGTGTGACCGTTCCCCCTACTGATCGTTACTTGCCCTGATCACGACTCGTTACGCGGCGTGTATTTTTTTTCGTTGCCCTCTGGCCTTCGCACTCCTCCTCTGCGCCTTCGCCCTACGGCCGCTCCTCCATGAAGACACGGACGCCTTGCGTCCCAGCTTCACCCGGTATCGCCCGGTAGCCAGCAACAACAAATGGGCCGCCGTGGCCACCTGCCTGGAACCTTGGTCCCTCCAACGCCACTCGCAGCTCCTCTGGCCATTCCTCCGCCGCCTGGTGATGCCACTTAGACGGCCTCCCGGCCCGGACTGCTCCCTGGCTGCTGCTCGGGGCTGCCGGACCCTGCTGGTGGGTTGCCCACAGACTGCTGGCGCCACAACTGCGGTCGCTGCTGCGGCTTCTGCGCCGTCCCGGGACAGGACTGCTGCCTGATGAACGTGGGCCGTTGCGGTGGCTGTTGCTGCTGTTGTTGTGGCGGTTGTGCTGGCGGTGTTTGCCTTGGCTGTTCCTGCTGTTGTTGTTGCGGCTGTGCGGATGCTTGCCGTGGCTGTTCCTGCTGTTGTTGTTGTTGTTGCTGTGCGGATGCTTGCTGTGGCTGAGGTTGCGGTGATGGCCACTTCCAAGGTCCACGCTCCCGGGCTTTCTCCGCTGGGCTCCAACCGCACTAGCCGTGGCGGAGTGGGTGGCAACTCCACTATTTTGATGCCACTCTTCTGATTTGGCACCACGATGGCCTCCCGCCACGTCCACCAACGCCGCCTTGTGTTGTCAGTGGTCGCCCCGAGTATACAGCGTTTCGTCCGAGTCAGCACCGGGATCTCCTCCTGGAACCGCGGCGCCTCCTCCGTCTCCTCATCGCAGGAGATCTCGATAACGTCGGGATCCACTCGTGGCCACGTTGGTGCTGCCTCCAATTCCTCCGGCCGCAGCCTAGCGGCTCAGATCCTCGCCCTCGGACTCTGATGCTGAGGGCTCGGAGGTCGACCACGAGGTTTCCGTTTCTGTCGTCGACGCACTCGACCTGACGGGCGACGCATCAAGCACCAGCACATCACTGCGCTTGAGCAGCAGTTGCTGACGTTCCCTATGCTTCTGGTAAGTGCCAGCCCGGGTCGCTGCCTTCTTACCGCTAAACGGCAACCGACGCTTCGCTCCCACCTGGTTTTTGGCACGCAAGCGCGCCAACAGTTCCTCACGCTTGGCCATACGCCGCCCTTCTCCCTTTCCGCGCGCCTCACCAGACAGTCTTCTGGTACGGCGGCTGGGACCGGCTGGCTCTGTGCCTTGCGCTGAGAGTTTTGCTTCCTGTCTTCCCGAATTCATTTTCCAAGTGCCGGCACATGGCTGCCAACTTTGCCCTGAACCTGGCCTCTGCCCAGGCGCAGTTTCTGAACCGTTGGCCGTCGAAAGCTTTTCTCTCCATGGCCTTTGGCGTAGCTCAGGACTAGCGGCCTGCTATCTCGCTCGCACCTTAGCTGATCTGGCTCTGACTCTCTCTTCACTTTCGCCGCTTCTTAACCCCCTGTTGCCAATTTGGATCCATAGTTTGATGGATGTAGATATTCTCTTTCTTTTCAAATTGTTCGTTTGCGGAGAATTTTACATTCTTCCTTTCTTGATATCAATTATATAAATATTACAAAAAATATATAAATTATGTAACTATTATATAAATTATATAAATATTATATATATCTATTTTTCGTTTTGCGGAGAATTTTATATTCTTCATTTCTTTATAGAAATATATAAATTATATAAATATTGTATACAAAAAAAAAAAATATATAAATATTACATTTATATTAATACTAGCATATAACCCGGCGCGCTTCGCTTCGCCACCATCAATAAAGCCGTCAAAATGATGAAAAAAACGTTTGGCAATGATCCCACCCCCACCCATTTTCCGACCATCAGAAATGAGAAAAATTATTTTCCACCTAGTTGACCCATTAAGCGCACAAACGCTGAAACCACCCCAGCACCCATTATCCGACCTTGAGGGTGAGTATGCGCAAAGCTAAAAAACTTTATCCTATTTAATTGGCCCATAGAGCTTTCAAACCAAATTTAATACATATCGGCTAAACACCCACCCCCGCAACCATATTCCGACCTTTGCAGTGAACTTCATGAAATAAAAAACACGTGTTTCCATTTATTCTGACCCTAGAGCTTACAAAACGAATTTTATTCAGATCGGCTCAAAAATAGCCATTGTCACTGAACCGAAATACGCCCACCATTATTCTTGCCTGTGGGCGGAAATTTCACCGCCGTGAAATCAAATGTCTAATTATTTTCTATAATGTGTTCACAAACCCATTTTGAAGCCAATCGGATTAAAAATAGGTTTTACCATATACAATTTTCCATGCATTTCCCCACTCTTGGGTCGAATTTTTCCAACATCGGAAAATCTCATGTCAACTTATTTTGTATACTATCGCTACAAACCGAGTTTGAAGTCAATCGGGTGAAAAATAGATTTTTCCATATAGAATTTTCCGGGAATTTCCCGACTTTTCGGGCATATTTTCCATTATTTGAAAATCTCATGTCCAATTATTTTGCATAGTAGTTTGAAGCCAATCAGATGAAAAACAGTTTTTTCCATATGGAATTTTCCGGGAATTTCCCGCCTTTTCGGGCGCATTTTTCAACATCGGAAAATCTTATGTCTAATTTTTTGTATACTATCCTTACAAACCGAGTTTGAAGTCAAACGGATCAAAAATATTTTTTCATTTAGAATTTTGCGGGTATTTTCTTTGTGGGCGGATTTTCCAACATTTGAAAATGTCATGTACAATTACTTAGCATACTATCCTTACAAACCGAGTTTGAAGCCAATCGGATGAAAAATAGTTTTTTCCATGAAGAATTTTCCGGCCATTTTCCTTGTGGGCGGATTTTCCGGAATCGGGGAAACAGGTGTCTAATTATTTCGCTTACTTTAGTTACAAAACAACTTTCAAGTCAATCCGATGAAAAACAAAATTTTCCCCATAGTAGCTTTTCCGGGAGTTTTTCCACCTCTTAGGGGTGGAATTTTCCAAAACCCCGCCTTAGTGCTCACTTTCAAAAAAAAAAAAAAATTTTTTTTGCATAACATCTTTTTATCTCTTACCGTTCAGGCTCTGCGTTGATTGCCAATCAGTAAAAAGAAAAAGAGGGAGAAAACAAAATTATATTTAGAGAAATTAATATTTTTTTTTCCGTTTTGCGGAGAATTTTTACATTCTTCCTTTCTTTATAGAAATATATAAATTATATAAATATTACATTTATATTAATATTTTTTTTTTCCGTTTGCGGAGAATTTTACATTCTTCCTTTCTTTATAGACATTTTTATAACAAAAAAAGGGAAGTGTATATTTTTTTGCAAGTTGTAACGCATAGAAATATTCATTTCAAAAACTATATATATTCTTGATCAGGACAACAAGCCGAGTTCATTTCCGCTTGTCCGTCCGTCCGTCTGTCCCGTCTGTCTGTTTCTACGCGAACTAGTCTCTCAGTTTTAAAGCTATCGAGCTGAAATTTTGCACAGAGTCTTCTTTTTACTGCACGCAACTAATATGTCGGAACCGGCCGGATCGGATGACTATATCATATAGCTGCCATAGGAACGATCGGTCAAAGAACTAGTTCTAGTTAGAAAAACTTTTTTGTTTTCAATCGTAGCGTCACTAATCTTGGTATATGTTAGTTTTATATGCTTCCACATAATTCTGGAAAAATGTATTAAAATCGGATCACTATAGCAAGCTGCCGGACCGCAAAAATAAGTCTTTGTGAGAAAAACTTTTTTTGATTTTCATCGTAGCGTTTCCAATCGTAGTATATATTTGTTTTATATGTTTCCACACATTTTTGAAAAATTTATCAAAATCGGATGACTATACTATAGCTAGGCCATATAAACGGTCGGTCAAAAACTGCTTCAAAACTTTTTTGTTTTCTATCGTAGCGTCCCAATCTGTATATATGTTTTATTCTTCACATAATTTCGAAAAAATTATCAAAATCGGATGACTATAGCATATAGCTGCCATATAAACGGTCGGTCAAAAAACCACTTTTAGTGAGAAAAACTTTTTTTTTTTTATCGTAGCGTCCCCAATCTTGGTATATATTAGTTTTATATGCTTTCACATAATTTTGAAAAAATTATCAAAATCGGATGACTATAGCATATAGCTGCCATAGGACCGATCGGTCGGAAAATGTGTTTTACTAAGAAAAGTTTTTTTTATGGTATCAAATTTTTATTATCAATGATTTCATAATTTTAAATATCTGATATCTATATCTTATATATATTTTACGGGTTAAATCAGTTGAAGTAAAGTTTTAAGTGTATTAAAACTTCGGCACAGTCGAAGTTAGCTTTGCCTTCTCGTTTTTTCTCTTTTCACCCAAATCGACTTTATTCTTTCCATTTTTACAATTTTCCAAGGCGTGGGATATTTTTATTATTCATCTTCGCTACTTATCCCGGGTTCTTGATCCACTGTTGGTATGGGTTCTTTTTCTTCTGTCGCGACGTATGGGTTCAAACCACTGACATGAGCTGTGTTAGTGCGACGTTGACCGTTCTTTCGCACCTTACAAATGACCGGCGAAATGAAACTCAGGACTTGAAATGGTCCGTCAAATCTGGGTGCCAGCTTGGCAGCAAATGCATCTGCTGCATTTGACAGTTTGTGCTCTTTCACCGAGACTTGATCTCCAATCTTTTGCTTCCACTGTCGTCGCCTTAGATTGTAATGTCTGGCCTGATCCTGTGCCGCCCGTTCCAAATTTCGCCTTACTAGTTCAAAAATTTTCTTTAGATTGTCCGTGTTATTGGTTGGATCTTGCACAGCTTGCCCAGTACCCAGCGATGTTTCGTCATACAAAGCTTTTGGTAATCTGGGTTCCCGTTCCTGAGTCACAAATGCGGGACTATATCCGGTGGATTCGACCACACTGGTGTTAATAGCGAGCATTATTTCAGGCAACGCTTCATCCCACATCCTTTGGTCTACTCTTGCAAATTGGGCTATCATTGTTTTGACCGTTTGGTTGACTCTCTCGGTTGGATTTTCCTGTGGTGTATCCGGGGCCGTATATTGATGCCACACACCTAAATTTTCAACATACTTTGTGAAAATTTTGCTTGTGAATTGGGCTCCATTATCGCTAATAAGTACTTTTGGTACTCCAAACCGAGCTATATTTTCTTTCTCGGAACGCTTTCTGTAAGGCCGCAGCGGTGGCTTTCCGCAACGCCACCAATTCGGTCCATTTGGAAAACCGGTCTATCATTACCATAAGCATGGTATTACCATGTTTGGATCTTGGTAATGGACCCACAAAGTCGGCACAAATGGTTACCTATGGCTCCTCTGGTATCTGGGTTAACATTTTACCCGCTGTTTTTAATTGGCTATTTTTGAATTTCTGGCAGCCTAGCCTAGCCTCTTATGTCTCGATGCATTCCAGGCCAATATTACCTTGCTGCGATTCGAGCGATAGTTTTTCGACTTCCCGTATGCCCAGCCGTGGTTTCGTCGTGGTTTCGTGGAGAACCCTTTTACGCTGGCTTTTTGACACGCACAGCTTCCACGCCACTACATCCTCATGCCACGCTCGGTGAGGAATGTGCCGAAAAACATTCTCCCCTTCAATCAGATAATCCGTAAATTTTTGTGGATTTGTCTCAATATTTTTCCGTATCTGTTGGATCCAAGGGTCGGCTTCAACTGGCCGTTCTTGCCATCCGATATCCTCCGCCATGCGTAAGCATCTTTCATCCGGCATTGGTTGGCGTGACAAGGCGTCTGCCACTACATTTAATTGCCCTTTCCGATATTTTACCTCAAAATCGTACTGTTGAAGCTCTAAAGCCCATCTTGCTATCCGCCCTAGCCATTTCAGAGCCATATGGTCTGTGATTACGGTAAAATGGTATCCTTCGAGATATGGACGCAATTTCCGTATGGCCCAGACTATCGCCAGACATACCTTTTCGGTTGCTGAGTAATTTCTCTCAGCTCCGTTCAAAGTTCTGCTAGCATAGGAGATAACTCGTTCGCCTTTCTCTCCCACCTGCGTGAGAATAGCCCCCAAGCCATAATCACTTTCATCGGTTTGTAAAATGAAAGGTCTTTCGAAATCTGGACATGTAAGAACCGGATCCGCGATGAGCTTTTCTTTCACTTTCTCCAATCCAGCCGTCCTTTCCCACTTCGTGCCTTTTTTTAGAAGTGCACTCAAAACGTCTGTACCAGGAGGCCACTCCCATATATTGGCGTAGCTCTTTAACATTTGTTGGAGGTTTTAGTTCTGCTATTGCTGCTACAAGCATATTTTCCGTTTCTTATTTCCAAATGCGATCTCTACCTCGATCGATTTTTCTATACAGCTTCTTCTGCCATCCGGCAATTTTACTTGTTTTCTAATTTGTACCGCTTTTCCCACATCTCGCTATGACTCCGCCAAGGTCTGGCTGATGAAACAGGTCCACCGTATCCACCGTTGCCTTGATTTCGTGTTTTCCTATCTGGACGGTTGCTGTCAATTGCTCTCCTTCATCCTGCAGCTTTCCTATTAAGACCGAGGGGCTACTAGTGGCGACGCCCGCTCGTCCCTCGCTTGCGGTGGTCGTCGATCGTTTCCCGATGCTTTACAACAATTAAAGCTTCTTACTCCGATTCTCCCGCACAGCCAACAGAACAACATTTGTGGGTTTCTACATTCCCTTGACCAATGCCCCGATTGTCCACAGCGTCGGCACGCCTGTGATGGGTTTGGTACAAAATTGTTCGCGGTGTGTACCATTCTCGGTGCCGGTTGTGGTTCTGCCTGGCTCTGCTCTGTGAACCGCCGGCATTCTTCCACTCTCCCAGGCACGAAATTTGTAACATTGCCGCAATTGTTCATCTCCTGTCGGTTTGAAGCAAAAGGATTCGCATTTCGTATCACCGGTTGTGGTTCCTCCTGGCTCTCTTCCATACAACGACGGCATGCTTCCACTTTCCCTGGCATGAAATTTGTACCCGTGCCCCTATTGCTTGTACCTTGCCTATTCTCCTCCCAAAATTTCTTTTTGTCGTTTTCCAAAGTCTCGAAATCGTCCGCTAGTTCCATTAGTGCGTCCAAGGTGGAACACTCGTATGGACGGACAAACATTCGGAGTGTTGGCGTACTATTGTCGTGTATAGTTCGAATTTGTTTTGCTTGTGACCAGCGTAATGGACGCATTAAAGTTTGCCTCCACCATATACATTTTAAACGGTTCTCCTAGTCTTTGTTTTCGCAAGTGCACTTCTTGTTCCAATTTTTGGAAATAGTCTCGTGGTAGGAAATATGCTTGGAAACTGGTGACAAAAGCATCCCATGTTGCCCACTGCCTGTTATTGGCTATAAACCAGTTCAATGCCATTCCTTTCAATAGTTCTGGCATTGCTCTGGGAATCATGTCCAAGTCTAACCCATAGGTTATTGTAGACCATTCTACTCTCTCCAAGAAGTCGAATGGTTTCCCTTTTCCATCGAAACGGAATCCCCATTCTCGAACTTGTTTAGCCACCTTTGGATATTCTCCCACGGTTGGTGCTTGTGGTTGGTGAATGGGTGCTACTGGCTGATCTGGTGCTAATGGCAGCTTTTGTGAGCTCCCACCCTGTATCGATGCTCTGCGTATATCCGGAATTGATCATTCTGCCACGTTAATTCCTCCCACTGCACCCAATAGAGCTGGCTTTGGCGAGTTTTTAGTGTGCCGCCGAGCCAATTCCTCGATTTGTGGTCCCATTATAAAATCTGTTTCCATTTTCCTTGCCCATTCTCCGAAAATTTTTCGCATTTCATCTACCGTTCCCTCCATTTCCAATCCCACCTCTTGTGCATACTTGACAAGTTCTTCTTTTTTAAGGTTATAAACCCACGATCGTACCATTTTTCTTCTTCTAAATCAACTTTTCCACTGCTAAAACCACGTTGGGCGTCAGTTGTAACGAACCTTTGGTGTCGCCGGCTAACGCTCAGGGCAGTCGCAGGTCGCTCCAACAAATTTATTGGAATTCGCACTCGCTTGTCAGTCACGCACTTGACTGACACTCTCTTGAAGATTCCGCACTAGTAACTTGCACTCGACTATCCGGAAACTCGTGCCTTGCTTCCTATTATAGGGCTCTGCCTACCTCTGCTGCTGCCAATAGAAATCGACCACGTATCTTCCGTTGTTCTTCTTCCTGTTCCCTTTTGATTTACCGCTGTTGCTAAGCGGTGTCCAACCTCGCAGCGTTGTACCGGCGTAACTGCGATCGCTCTTGTTCCGCTGCTGCGGCCTCTTTCCTCCGTCCGTAACGGTTCCCGTTTCCTTACCCCTACCCCTCCGCCGTACCATGCTTGCCCTCTTGGAACCACTTCCTTCGTTTATCTTGACTACTTTACATGACATTTACATTGTCATTTTACCTTGCCATTCTACATGTTACTCTACATGATGTTTTCTGCTGTGAGACTATTTATTTAAGTCCTCACAATCTCAACGATTTGAATGATGCTCTAGGAGGCGGACTAGGAGGCCACAGTGGGAAAAGAGGTGAATATTAGAAAAAAAGTAAACTTAGCGGATGGCAGAAGAAGCCGTATCGGAAAAGCTATCGAGGTAGGATCGCATTTGGAAATAGGAAACGGAAAATATGCTTGCTCATAATGCCAGGAATTATAGACGCACTGGTATTAGGATGGGATTTTCTAGTGGGAATGAGAGTAGAAATGTCTTGCGGAGGACATTATATTACCATTCCACAACGTGGGAGGAGAAATGGGTGGTTAGAAGAAAAACTAACCAGTGCTGTGGAAGTAAAACAGGAAGAAAATGAAGAAAAGTGGTCAAAAAAGAAAAGAATAAAATAGTTTCTAGATGAGGAGTTAGCCATTTTCAAAAAAATGTCGGGTACATCGACTGTTGCAGAACACCGCATAGTCGTAAAGGACGATCGTCCCATTAAACAAAGATATTTTCCTAAAAATAAAAAAATGCAAGCGGAAATAAATGCACAGGTGGACGAACTATTGGAGAAAGACTGTATTGAGCCATCAAACAGTCCTCATAGTGCGCCAATAGTCATGGTAAAAAGAAGACAGGAAAATGGAGGCTATGCATGGATTTCCGGGATATGAATGAGCGGACTATAAAGGACGCTTATTCACTGCCAAGGATTAACCATATACTCGATCAGTTGAGAGAAGCTAAATTTATCAGTAGCTTAGATCTCAAGGATGGGTATTGGCAAATTCCAATGGAGGCTACCAGCCGAGCTTTAACGGCATTTACGCTGCCAGGCAGAGGACTTTTCCAGTGGAAACTAATGCCATTTCGGCTCACATCTGCCCCAGCCACCTTCCAAAGGGCACTGGATCAAGTTATAGGTCCAGAAATGATGCCAAAGGCATTTGCTTACTTGGACGTCATTATCGGCATTGGCAGAACGGTGGAGGAACACTTTTCGAACCTAAAAGAAGTATTTCATCGACTACGAGTGGCAAATTTAAGGATTAACACCGATAAGTGCGAGTTTTTCAAACTGGAACTCAAATATCTAGGCCATTTGGTAGCAGACCAGGGTATTCGCACTGATCCCGAAAAATAAGCGATACGAACTAAAACCTCCTACAAATGTTAAAGAGCTACGCCAATATATGGGAGTGGGCTCCTGGTACAAACGCTTTGTACCAGGTTTTGCAACATTGGTCCACCCATTGAGTGCACTTCTAAAAAAAAGCACGAAGTGGGAATGGACGGCCGAACGACAAAATGCATTTGAGAAAGTGAAAGAAAAGCTCATCTCGGATCCGGTTCTTACATGTCCTGATTTCGAAAGACCTTTCATTTTACAAACCGATGCAAGTGATTATGCCTTGGGGGACGGGGACGAAGAATCAGAAAAAATAGGTGTTGGAGAGGAAGAACGGAAAAAATTCTCATACCGTGAAAAATTTGAAATGAAAAAGTCTCAAAAAAAATAAAAAATTAAAAAAATTGATTTCGTAGTTAAATATAATTCTCGAAATATACAAAATTTTGCTAAAGGAAAAGGAAGAATGTTAAATTCTCCGCAAAACAACTTTTTTTTTAAAATATAAAAATCGAAAATATAATTATATGCGGAAGAATGTTAAATTCTCCGCAAAACAAATTTGGTTGTGAGAAAAAAAGAAAGAATGAAAATCTTCGCCAAAAACACAAAGCGAATAAAAAAAACGAGAGCGTAAGTTGAAGTCGGCCCTGCTCGACTTCGATATACCCGTTACTCATGGTTTATTTAAGAATATTTTATTAGATTACAATATGCCCAAATTGTGGGAGATATGAGGATTTTTCCAAATTGCGGGGGCGGCAACTCTACTATGGCTCATGTGATCGGGAAATGAAGTACGGCGGATCGATAGGTAATAATGATTAAAATATATGTCTAGAAGGTTCGAATGATCCATCTTCAAAATTGTGGGAGTTATAAGGTATTTTTCAAATTGCGGGGGTGGCAACTCAGCTATCGTGCATCTGATCGAAAAATGATGCGACATTTTAGCCAAGGTGAGTGGCTTAACTTGGTGTTGCATAGCTTGTCGTGAAATTGCTTTTGAAATGCACCTATTTATGAAGCAGACCCACGGGGGTTTCATGGAGCTCCAAGAGGATTTCCAAAAACTTAATGGAAAGTTTTTAAAGGTGCAAGCCTCCTTCCAGGGTTTGAATCTATTAGCTGAATCGCCTAAGCGTAAAAAACGAAACGTACCCACCACACACTCTAATCACTCCCATTTTACAGAACCTATTCAGGCTGAACCCTCGACAACCTTGCCGAATGAACCGCTTTTGATTTCCTTTGATGCAGAAGCGGCGAGCTCTCCAGCCAAAGAACCTTCTAATCTTGCGATGGAAATTTTGTCAAGCACCTCTACGCCTGTCAATACTAATGTAACTCCTGGCGATATGGACTCTGATGCTGCTAATAATGGTGCTGTTGGTGCGGCTGATAAGACAGACAATTTACACCAGCCATCTGAGTCTATGGTCATTGTTCCTGCTACTGCTGCCGTCGTGATGACTTCCTCAGCAACGCCTGCAGCTTCTACAGCTGCTCAGTCACTACCGCTGATAAATGGTCCAGTTGCAGTTCCTTGTGCTGCTCCTACCATTGACGCTGACCCTACTTCCTCTCCTGCCATAACTATTACTGCTACAGCTTCTGCCATAGTTCCTGCTGCCGTCGTGGGGACTTCATCACCAACGCCTGCAGCATCCATAGCTGCTCCCCCACTACCGTTGGCAAATGGTCCAATTGCAGTTCCTTCTGCTGCTCCTACCATTACTGCTCCTATCATTGCTCCAACCATTACTGCTGCCCGTAATCATGTTTACAATGCTGTAGCTCCTACTTCTACTTCTGCTCTCTCTTTTCGACCACTTGTAGCCGTTCCTCCACGGAAACAAGTCTTTGTCTCTCGCCTTTGCCCCGATACCACTGAGACTGATTTGAAGAATTACTTAGTCTACTGTACAGGATCCTCGGACATTTCCGTTACTAAATTTAAATTTAGAAAACAGCGATCAAATTCGTCCTTCAAAATTTCAATCCCACCATCACTTATGGACCACATTTTTCAACCCAGTATATGGCCCGAATTTTGTATAGTTCAAGAATATGGACTTAAAACCAATCTAAATTTTGCCACTCTTCCTAAATCCTCAAAAAACTCAGATCGTCCCTTGTCATCAAATACCATAACGTAAGAGGGATTAGAAGTAAACTCCAATCCCTCTTCTTACATAGTTCTTCTCTCGATGCTGACATATTGATTTTTACGGAAACTTGGCTTCACCCAAATATTTTAAATACTGAGATTCTTTGTGATTCCTATTGCATTTTTAGAGTTGACCGTCCCTCTCGTAATGGAGGTGGTGTTCTAATTGCAGTTAAACAGGATCTTTCAGGAACACTCTTTCATGTACCTAATACAAATGACATAGAGTTTATCTGCGTCTCTCTGCGCTATGGTAATTCAAACGTCTTTGTAAGTTGTTCATATGTTCCTCCGTCATCTGATGAGTCAACATATTTGAAGCATGCTTCGGCCTTAAGCTTTATCTCTGAATCATGTCGTAACTCTGATTTTCAGGTTGCTACCGGTGATTTTAATCTACCTTTTGTATCCTGGATTCCATCACAGGACTCAGTATTTTATTTTCCTGCTTGTCAGCATAGCTTTTTGGATTGTATGATTGGCTTATTCTTATCTCAAGCCAATTGAATTAAAAACTCGATTGGACGTGTTCTTGATTTATTATTTACTGATATTTCATCAACGTCTGTCAATCGGACTTCTCCTGTTTCTTGTCCTGAGGACCCCTATCACCCCACCTTGGAAATCATAATTGATTTGCCAGGTTCATCCGAGGTTTTGACAGCACCTAAACGCACTTTAAGGTGCCTTCGAAAAACCAATTATATTGTCTTAAATAGAATGCTATCAAATACTGACTGGTCATTTCTTGATCAAGTTATCTGTGTTGAAACAGCTACAAATATGTTTTATTCGAAATCGTATGATATATTTGATATTTGTATCCCACTGGAACCCGTAAGTTGCTCAACTAAAAATGTGCCTTGGAGCTGCGCAAAGCTTAGCAATCTTAAAAATTTTAAGGCTCGTCTTTTCAAAGCCTACAAAAAATCCAGACAGGCTTCAGACTTTACAATATACTCGATTGCAAGGTCAAAATTTCAAGCCCAAAACCGTATTTGCTATATGAGGTACTTTTCTCGAGTTAAGCATAACTTGAAAACCGATCCTAAGCGTTTTTATCACTTTGTCAACACAAAGCGTCGCACCACTTCTTTTCCATCTTCTTTACACTTTGAGAACAATGTTGCTTCGTCTAATGACGATATTGCCAATCTATTTGCTAAATTTTTTCAACCGACCTACTCGTCGTCTGCTCCTTGCTATGGCTATCCTTATCCGATTCATTCTTATGACTCTATACAATGTCCATCTCTGTTATATTCATCTGTTTTGAATGGTCTGCTTTCCCTAAAGTCTAATCTCTCTCCTGGTCCAGACGATGTTCCTTCATGAATCTTAAAGCAATGTGCTAACTTCCTTGCCTATCCAATTTTCATTCTTTTTTCTAAATCGCTTGAGCAATCAATATTTCCTATGAATTGGAGGGAATCACTTATTATTCCTTTCCATAAAAAGGGATCTCGAGCGGACATTGCTAACTACAGAGGTATTGCAAAACTCTCTGCGATTCCAAAACTTTTCGAAAAATTAATAACATCCCAGCTACAACATTCCTGTTCATCTCTCATTTCACCTTTTCAGCATGGTTTTGTTAAAAACAGATCGATTACTACTAACTTACTCGAATTTACCACAAGCGTAATTCATGGGTTTACTAGAGGCATGCAAACGGATGTTATTTTTACGGATTTTAGTAAACCATTTGACAGTGTTTCTCACACTTTACTAATTTTAAAATTGCGATTGCTTGGCTTTCCGTTAGGGCTTCTCAATTGGATCACATCTTATCTTAAGGCCAGAACTCAAAAAGTAGTTTTTAATAATTATATTTCTGTTCCAGTTTTTGTGACATTTGGAGTTCCCCAAGGAAGTCATCTTGGCCCTCTTCTCTTTGTGTTATTCATAAATGATCTTCATAATATTCTTAAACATTCCCGTGCACTTATGTACGCGGATGATCTAAAAATCTTTTTAAGTCACAACTCTCCTTATGATTCTGCACTGCTCCAGATTGATCTAAATTCAATTTTTATGTGGTGCTCCAATAATGTGTTACAATTAAATAGTGACAAGTGTAAGTCGATGATTTTCTATCGCAGACCTTCACTTCTACGCACTTATTTGTTGGACTCGCACCAACTTGAGATGGTGGAATCCTTTGTCGATCTGGGGATTACACTTGATCGAAGACTATCTTTTAGGGCACATGTTGAACTCTCTGTGAATAAAGCCATGGGTGTGCTGGGATTTGTTAAGCGCTGGTCTAAGGAGTTTGAAGATCCTTACATAACCAAACTTTTATTTACATCACTAGTGAGGCCGATTCTGGAGTTTGGCTCATGAGTTTGGAACACTCAATCTATTACTCTGTGTGCACGAATTGAATCTGTCCAAAAGCAATTTCTCTTGTTTGCTCTGCGAAACCTACGTTGGGATCCACTATTAAGACTCCCTCCTTACATATCTAGGCTCAAACTTCTAGATTTACCAACACTAGAGCATAGACGCACCATGATGGGATTAATGTTCCTGCGCAAACTCATTGAAGGTAGTATCGATGCATCAAACCTACTTGTTCAAGTTAACTTTAATGTTCCTTCGAGACAAACTCGGAACTATATTCCCTTAAGACTTTCTAATGTCTCTTCACTGTATGCTTCTAATTGTCCATTTCGAGTCCTCTGCAGGGATTACAACAATTACTCTTTCCTTCTCAGTGGTTACAGTTCCGACGAGGCGGTAAAGAATTCAATTCTTTGTTATCTAAGTAATTCGTAGCGCCTTCTGCTACCTTTAAGGATACCCTTCTGATTACCTTTGCTGCGAGCAGGGGCGTAGCAAGTCATTAGACTAACTAAATTTCCCCCATCGAATCGGAAGGAAGTCCTTTTACGCTCTACAGCCTTTCTTCTTCTTTATTACCTAATCTACTTATACGATACCCAAATGTAACTGTTTCAATAATGATGAAGTTGCTAATAACTAAATAAATAAATAAACCGAGTTTGAAGCCAATCAGATGAAAAATAGTTTTTTCCATATGCTATTTTCCGGGAATTTCCCGACTTTTCGGGCGGATTTTCCAACATCGGAAAATCTCAAGTGTAATTAGTCTGCTTACCATCCTCACAAACCGAGTTTGAAGCCAATCGGATGAAAAATAGTTTTTCCAAGAAGAATTTTCCGGCCATTTTCCTTGTGGGCGGATTTTCCGAAATCTGGGAAACAGGTGTCCAATTATTTTGCTTACTTTACTTACAAACCAAATTCCAAGTCAATCGGATGAAAAAGAAAATTTTTCCCATAGTAGCTTTTCCGGGAGTTTTCCACCCCTTGGGGTTTAATTTTCCGAAACCCCGTCTTAGTGCCCATTTCAACTCAAGAAACTTCTGCGAAAATTTCAGCTTTCTATCTCTTACCGTTCAGGCTCTGCGTTGATTGCCAATCAGTGAATCAGTCAGTCAGTCAGGACAAACTCTTTTATATGTAGAGAGAAGATAAAATTGTCTGCGAATTATATGGAAATGATGAATGGAAAATTTGAAATTTGAAATGTAAAATTCTCGGCAAAAACAAAAGAAAATTTATAAAAAAAATAAAAAACGAGAAGGCAAAGCTAACTTCGACTGTGCCGAAGTTTAAATACACTTGAAAAAGTTTACAACGATTTAACCGGTAAAATATATAGGATATAGATATCAGATATTTAAAATTTTTAAATCATTGATAATTAAAATTTGATACCAAAAAAAAAAACTTTTCTAGTAAAACACATTTCCGACCGATCGGTCCTATGGCGCTATAGTATAGTCTCAATTTTGATAAATTTTTCCTGTATTATGTGAAAGCATATAAGACTAACATATACCAAGATTAGTGACGCTACGATGAAAACAAAAGTTTTTCTCATAGAACTAGTTTTTGACCGACCGTTTATATAGAGCTATATCAAGATCGATTTTGATAAATTTTTCGGAATTGTGTGGAAACATATAAAACTATTAGGGAGACGCTACGATAGAAATCAAAAGTTTTCAAAAGACTTAGTCGACCGATCGTCTAGGCTATAGTGACGAGCGGTCGAAATAGTGCGTGCAGTAAAAGAAGACTGGCAAAATCAAGATAGCTTTAAAACTGAGAGACTAGTTTCGTAGAACAGCAGACAGACGGAAGACACGAACGACCGGGCGGGGGAAGGATGACCACGGTGTGAGTTGGGTGGATGTATCTAGGTACAAACCAAATTCGGTTAATAAATTATATGCGGAAGAATGTGAAATTTTCCGAAAATTATATGGAAGGGATGAATGTAAAATTCTCCGAGAAAAAAAATGAGAAAAACAAAAAAAATTGATTTCGTAATTTAATATTTTCGAAATATAATTATATGCGGAAGAATGTAAAATTCTCCGCAAAAACACAATTTTGCTAAAAGAAAAGGAAGAATGACAAATTCTCCGCAAAACAAATTTAAAACGAGAGCGTAAGTTGAAGTCGGCCTTGCTCGACTTCGATATACCCGTTACTCAGGGTAAGGTTTATTTAAGAATATTTTATTAGATCACAACATGCCCAAATTGTGGAAGATATGAGGTTTTTTCCAAATTGCGGGGGTGGCAACTCTACTATAGCTCATCTGATCGGGAAATGATGTATGGCGGATCTATAATGATGATTTCAATAAATGTCTAGGAAGTTCGAACAATCTATTTTCAAAATTGTGGGAGATATGAGGTATTTGTCAAATTGCGGGGGTGGGAACTTCTCTATCGTTCATCTGATCGAAAAATGATGTATGGCGGATCGATAGGTAATGATGATTTAAATATTTGTCTAGAAGGTTTGAAGAATCTATTTTCAAAATTGTGGGAGATATGAGGTTTTTTTCATATTGTGGGGGCGGGAGGGGGCGTGGCAAAAATTTGAAACAAACTTGACCTGCGTGCAGAAGATACAAGTCTACACTGAAAAAATGGTAGCTCTAGCTCTTATAGTTCCTGAGATCTAGGTGTTCATACAGACGGACAGACAGACGGACAGACAGACAGACAGACAGACAGACAGACAGACAGACAGACAGACAGACGGACAGACGGACATGTCTATATCGTCTGGGCTATTGATGCTGATCAAGAATATATATACTTTATGGGGTCGGAGATGCTTACTTCAGCCTGTTACATACATTTGCACGAACTTAGTATACCCTTTTTACTCTACGAGTAACGGGTATAAAAATATAACAACATGTAATTAATAGGAATTTAATTTATTACATACCGATGTAAAAGAAAAAAAACAAAACAAACAAACAAAAACTTAAAAAAAAAAGAAGAGAATATCTACATCCGGCAAACTATGGATCCAAATTGGCAACAAGGGGTTAAGAAGCGGCGAAGGTAGAGAGAGAGACAGGGCTGATCAGCTAAGGTGCGAGCGAGATAGCAGGCCGTGGAAGTGCCGCTAGCTCGGAGCTACGCCAAAGGCTGGGAAGAGAAAAAGCTTTCGACGCCCAACGGTTCAGAAACTGCGCTTGGGCAGAGGCCAGCTTCAAGGGCAAATCTGGCAGCCATGTGCCGACACTTCTAAAAATGAATTCGGCACGTGCGGAAGAAAAAAACTCGGAGCCAGGCACAGAGCCAGCCGGTCCCAGCCGCCGTACCAGGCGTTTGTCTGGCAAGGCGCGCGTAATGGGAGAGAGGCGGCGAATGGCTAAGCGCGAGGAGTTGTTGGCACGCTTGAGGGAGAAAAATCGAGTGGGCGCAAAGCGCCGGTTGCCTTTAGTGGCAAAAAGGGGAGCGTCCAGGGCCAGCACTCACCCGAAGCCCAGGGAACGGCAACAACTGTTGCGGAAGCGCCGTGACGTGCTGGTGCGTCGCCTGTGCGGTCAAGCACGTCGACGGCAGCCACACCTCCCTGGTTGCTAGGAGAGACCTCGTGGTCAACCTCCGAATCTTCAGCGTCCGGGTCCGAGGATGAGGAGCTGGAGCCGCTTGGGCTGCGGCCGGAGGAGTTGGCGGTGGCACCAACGTGGCCACGAGTAGATCCGGAGGAGCCTCGCTTTCAATACGAAGAGCCGGTCCTGAGGCGAGTGAAGCGCTCGGTCTTCCGCGGGGACCATTGGGAGCACCTAGTGTGGACGTGGCGCGAGGCGGTGGTGGTACCAAAATCTAAAACTGATGTCCACATAGAGGAGTTGCCACCAATTCCGTCACGGCTAGTGCGGATGGAGCCCCGAGGCGAAGACCTGGAGCGTGGAGCACCGCAGCCGCAGCCACAACAACCACAACAAAAACATAAAAAAACTTGGACCACAGGGACTGGGCTTCCTGACAGCCCTTTTCAACCTTTGCCTCTCCACCCTTGTCATCCCAGACATGTGGAAAACAGGCAAAATCATCCCTGTGCTCAAACCAGGTAAACTCCCTGAGATTGGGTCGTCATACAGGCCGATCACTCTGCTTGCTCCTGCGATCAAGATACTAGAGGCACTTATCCTGCCCATGCTCCATGCTCCCACTTGCAGAACACCAGCACGGCTTTGGCAAGGGCAGAAGTACAAGTACGGCACTATATGAAATATCCACCACCATCGCTAATGGGCTTAATCACCCCAGCCCACACAAGCGCACCGTACTTGCTGCCCTTGACCTGTGAAAAGCCTTTGACACCGTCAGCCACACAAAGCTATTGCAATACATAGAACACACCACGCTTCCCAACAACTTAAAGCGCTGGTTGGCAAATTACATGACTGGCAGACAGGCATTTGTCAATTTCAGGGACCAGAAATCGAAATATAGGAAGTTGAAACAGGGAGTCCCTAAAGGAGGGGTTTTATCACCCCTTCTATTTAACTTCTACTATTCCAGCACCACCACCAGACCTCAACGTTCGACAACCTCTTTTTATTTGCGAGGCACACGGAGAACACAGCACGCAAGATTAGAGAGCGTAATCGGGCGCTTAAAGCTATTGCAGGGAGCTCGTGGGGCAAGGATAAGGAAACACTACTCGTCACGTACAAGGCGATAGGCAGAACGCTCTCAGACTACGCCACCCCAGCATGGTCACCAGCGGTCAGTGACACACAATGGGGCAACCTACAGAGGGCGCAAAACGCTGCACTCAGGACGGTCACAGGATGCCACTCCATGACCAGCGAAGACCACCTACATGAGGAAGCGGAGATCCTAGGAGTCCGAGCACACAGCACCATGCTGGATAAACAATTCCTCGCAAGCAGCCTAGTGGATGAACACGCTAACCACGAATCCCTCAAGGTCCACCTTCCCTCACGCACCAGTAGGAAAGATATCCGTATCCTCCTACCTGAAGTGAGACGGCTAACAAATAATGCCAACCTGTCAGCCACAGAAGCGGCTACCTTGAAAGAGGAAATTCACAAGCACACGGTGGAACAGGCCATAAGTGGACTTAAAGCCAACATTGTGCTAGGCGGTCGCCCTCCACCAATCAGTGCAACAGAAAATCGACTGCCCAGGACCTCGGCCAATTTTCATCCGGCAGCAGTCGTGTCCTGGAGCGGCGCAGAAGTCGACGAAGCGGCCGAAATTGTGGCGCCAACAATCGGTGAGCAACCCACAGGCGGGGTCTGGTAGTCCCGAGCAGCAGCCATGGCAGCATTCCGGGCCGTGAAGGCCGTCCACATGGCATAGCGTGGCGGCGAATGAGTGGCCAGAGGATCTGAGAGCGGCGCTGAAGGGGCCGCGGTTCCAGCCAGGTGGGCAGCGGCGGTCACATTTGCTGTTGCTAGCGACCGGGAGATACCGGGTGAAGCTCGGACGTACTGGCGTCCGTGTGTTCCTGGAGGAGCGGCAGTAGGTCGAAGGCGCAGACCGTGGATGAGGGAGGAGGGGCGCAGAAAACCAAAACAAAAAAAAAAACCAAACCAAAAAAAAGAAATAAAGAAAAATGAAAGTAGTAAATGAAGAAAACCAAGAAGACTTTTGGACGACGACTTACATGCGGGGTTGAAGAGGGAACCAGGAGAACGAGAAAAAAAAAACAAAAAAAACTGTTGGAAAACGTTTACGCATCAGTGGGAATTTGATTACGCCGCGTAACGAGTCGTGATCATGGCAAGTAACGATCAGTAGGGAGAACGGTCACACTTAGAAATATAGGGGGAAATTTAAGTGGGAAAATTTTATAAGGGGAATTGGCTGTGGGAAATTTGTGGGTAATGGAAGGGGAAAACGGAAATTCGAATTCAAAACAAGAGGAGCAGTGGGAAATAAGAAGGGGTAACCGTTTTTAGTTTTACCGAAGAAAGGGGAGAGTGTGAGGACTTAAATGAATAGTCTCACAGCAGAAAACATCATGTAGAGTAACATGTAGAATGGCAAGGTAAAATTACAATGTAAATGTCATGTAAAGTAGTCAAGATAAACGAAGGAAGTAGTTCTAAGAGGGCAACCAGGGTACGGCGAAGTGGCCGTAGGAGCTGAGTGACAAGGTGGGGAAGGGTAAAGAAAAACGGAAACCGTTACTGACGGGCGAAAGAGAGGCCGCAGCAGCGGAACAAGAGCGATCGCAGTTACGCCGGTACAACGCTGCGAGGTTGGACACCGCTTAGCAACAGCGGTAAATCAAAAGGGAACAGGAAGAAGAACAACGGAAGATACGTGGTCGATTTCTATTGGCAGCAGCAGAGGTAGGCAGAGCCCTATAAAAGGAAGCAAGGCACGAGTTTCTGGATAGTCGAGTGCAAGTTACAAGTGCGGAATCTTCAAGAGAGTGCCAGTCAAGTGCGTGACTTACAAGCGAGTGTGGGATTCGCACGAGAAACGAAGCAGAGTGCCAACGAGGGAGAACAACCGGAGGACCATAAGGATCATCGAGAAGAGTCAGAGTGAGTGCTGCGTAGGGTTGATAATACCATTTAGCTGTGCGGAAAACGGTGGGTCGACGAGTCTGTGCGATTTATGCCAGTCGGGTCTGACGGAACCAAGTGCCAGCAGGAGACAAATCACAATCCTAGACAGAAGCTGTGCGAGTAAAGCGAGAGCAGGCGAGCTTTGCGAATAGCAAGATCAGGGTGAACACGGAACGGAGCAGTGACTCAAGGAGCACATTGAAGTCTAAGCAATAGAAATAAGCCGAAGCGTTTGATTCTTAACGCCTAGTTTAAGTCTGTATGAAAATAGTTAAGGACAATAAACCGACACGAAACGAACTCAAACCAAGTCTTCTTATTTCACCTGCTAACTCCGCAATAATAAATTTGTTGGAGCGACCTGCGACTGCCCTGAGCATAAGCCAGCGACACCAAAGGTTCGTTACAAGACAAAGCGCAAAGAGTAGGGGAGATAGTGTGCATTTTTGTCTTACGCCGATTTTCGTCTCAAAGTAATTAGATAAGGCTTCTCCTGTCCATACTGCAGCTTCCGTTTGATCGTAAATCCGCTCGAGTAAATTTATTATCTTTGATGATACGCCCATAGTGTGCAGTTTGTACCAGAGCAGTTTCCTTGGTACCTTATCGAAGGCAGCTTTGAAATCCACAAAGAAAGCGTATACCTTTTTTCTTTCCTGCAGCTTTAAATGAACAATCCCGGCAAGGTTGTACACGTTGTCCATCGTAGAGTAGCCTTCTCTAAGTCCTGCTTGGTATTCGTTGAGTTTGTTGTGACAGTTAACCCATTTAGCTAACCTATAATTTAGGATACTCATTAAAAATTTTACATTGCAGTTCAAAAAGGAAATGCCCCGGTAGTTCTCTGGCTGGCTTAAGTTCCCCCTTTTTATATATTGGGAAAACGATATTAGTTGACCAACACTTCTCGATTTCCTCTGCGTTTAACATTCTATTAAAAACTTGTGTTAGCGCAACTAATATCTTTTTTGGTGCATGCATATAGTGTTCATAAGGAATTCAAGGGATTCAAGCGCATCTTTTACTTTAAAATATGATATTTCCGAGTCTAATAGTTCATCTTGAATAAGGTTTCTGGCAAAGTGTAACTGGCATCCTTGTCCGCATGGATTTGAGAGATCTTTAAAATGTTTTTCAAAGTCAGCCACCGTGACACTTGCGCTTATTTTAAAATCCGTTCCCCTTATCTCTCGGGCAATGCTCCACCATTCCTTGCTATTATGCGCCATCTCATGCTTTGCCTCCAGCTGTTGGTAAGAATTAGCCTTCTTAAAACCACATATTCGCTTATACGCTTTATCTCTAAGTATTGTTTTCGGAGGGCTTTTCGATTCGTTGATCCGCTTTTTCTAAATGCATTTAATAGTGCCAGAGATTGCTCTCTTAAATGTCTGCATTGACGGTCAAACCATTAGCATTTGGGTTCCGTTTGATTTTGCGGCTGCATTCTGAATGATTTCCTGCAGACCTGACAAAGAGAACTGCTGACCACTTGCCTCACACTCATTAAGTTTCCTTAAAACCCGGTCCCGGTATTCCTCCTCTTTTTCTGGAATCCATTTAAATTTTGGTAGCAAGTTGAGAGCTTGGGCTTCCTCAGGCATAAGCACGTTGAGCTGCATACATACTGGCAGATGATCACACCATGATTTGCTTTCCACCAAGAAGTCTTGTACCCATGGTAGCAGTTCATGACTAACTGCTGCTATGTCATTGGTTGAGTTGCCGACTGTGTTCATAAAAGTATAGCTGCCCTCTTTATCTCTTTTCGTTAGGCCATGAAAAATAGTTAGTTCATTATCGTTGCAGAATTCAAAGAATCGTAACCCTTTGGCATTTACAACTGTGTTTTTGGAGATTCTGCCAGTCGTATTTTCTTTGCATGAGGTACTATTCTTATATTCATATCCCCAATGACAATAGGGTTCTTTGGACTGTTTTCGAAAAAGGTGTTTTCTACAGGTACAAATTCTGCGTTCCAGTTATTTCCTCTTATATATAAAGGAACTATACTAAAGATGACTCGGCTCGTGTATAATTTTATGATTTGAATTCCATCGGATTGCGTCATCTCATGATTTACTCCATTGCTTTTCAATGCTTTTTCACACCTACAGCAATGCCCCCAATGGCTCTCCCAAATCGAGTATTACGCGAAGCTGGGGTCCAATATACGTTGTAAGCGGTGAAGTATTTTTCAAATAGATTCATTTTTTCTGGAGCTACATGAGTTTCTAGTAAAATAAAAATATCAAAGGACATAACATATTGTAACAAGTAAGAAAGTCGGTCAAGCCCGACTGTAATATACTCTGTACCTGTTTGTACGTAATTGATAACTTTAAAGTGTGATTTCTGACCGCAGGCCATCTCAATTGCATCGCTCCTCTCATACTTGGTCTTTGCCTCCTTACACAAATATCTATTGGATAGAAGGGAGGGGGGAAACTGAAAGCGGCGCAGTCCAGTTAGCTAATGCCGTCAAGCCAATTCCAATTGGGAAATAACCAGTAAGCTATTGCCCTCTCTCTCTCTTTCTCGTAAGTTCTACCATTGGCTGCCGTGTTGTTGTTGTCGTTGCATTAAATTTTATTTTACATATAGCGCCACTATTGTTCATCTGATCGAAAAACGATGTATGGGGGCTTGATAAGAAATTATGAGTAGAATATATGTCTAGAAGGTTCAAACAACCTAACTCCAAAATTGTGAAAGATATTAAGTTTTTTTTAATTTGCGGGGAGGCGGGGGGCATGGCAAAAATCGAAACTAAACTTGTTCTGTCTGCAAGTATAAGAAATATATGTTCCATTCACCTCAAACCTCTATCTCTTACCATCTCTGAGATCTCTTCGTTCATACGGACAGACGGACATGGCTATAACGACTCGGCTGTTGATGCTGATCAAGAATATATATACTTTATAGGGTCGGAGATGCTTCCTTCTGGCTGTTACATACATTTGCACAAACCCAATATACTCTGTGTACCTTCGTTACAGAGTATAAAAACTGGGGGGTTTGGCTACATCAGACCACACTGGGGCTCCATAGAAAATAACTGCCTGGAATATGGATCTGAACAAGTATAACTTATTTTCAATAGACAATCGTGAGTTCCTATTAATGAAGGGATACAGTATTTTGGTTAGAGTGTTAACTTTGTCGATTGTAAAACCTACATGATCCTTGAAGTTTATTTTTGTGTCTAGGATAACTCCTAGGTAGCGGACTTTTTTTCCCAGGGAATGTCAGTAACATATAGATCTATATGACTATTTAGAAGATATCTGGGTAATCTTTTTCTAGAGAAGAATATGGCTTGAGTTTTGTCAGTGTTAACCTGTATTTTCCACCTAGTGAAAAAGGATTGGAGGGTGTCAAATGCCTTCTGTAGGTTGAGTTCTATTTCTGATGGTAATAGTCCTTTTGTTATTATTGCTGTATCGTCAGCGAATACTGATTCAATTGCATCGGAATGAGCACGTCCAATGTACACCAAGAACAATCGCTTACTAAGAAAGCTTTGAATAATTTTAACTAGTTCTGTGGGAAAGTTAAGTGCTGACATCTTAAAAATAAGTCCATTGTGCCATACGGAGTCGAAAGCTGATTTTATATCCAACAGTACCATACCTGTGGACTTCTTCCTATTAAAGTTTTGTCTAACAATCGTTTTAATTCGGGCTAGCGGATGGATTGTGCTGTGTTCCCTACGTAATCCGAACTGTTCATTTGGAAGTAGATCAGTATCATCGACTAAAGAAGACATTTTTTCTTTGATGATCTTTTCCAATATTTTGCTGACTGCAGACAAGAGGCTAATAGGCCGGTACGAGGAAGGAGACTCATGAGGTTTATTTGGCTTTTTGATTGGAACAACTTTGGATGTTTTCCAGATTTGTGGAAAGTATCCAAGTCGGAGACATGCGTTTATAATAACGGTCGGACTCCATTGCGCGGAAGAGCTTTCAGGCAAAGATTGTTAATACTATCCAAACCGGGAGCTTTACGTTGTTTAAGATTTTTAATTATGTTCGAGACTGCTCTACAATTTGTAAGGTAATTTTCATTGGGATTAATTTCTGTAATATTTAGTAGATTTATGCAGCTTGCAACATCAGCTTCAGTTTCTGGATAGCTTAAACAATTTGTACTTGAGTGATTTGTCAAGAAAGTTTGGGCGAGTGCCTCACATTTTTGTTCTTGTGTGGTATAGTATACTGTTCCAACGGTGAGGGTTGGGATGCTTGAAGGTTTTTTATACACTTGAAAAGTGTATATTAATTTTGCCCAGAAGTTTGTAACGCATTGAGCTGAGCTCAATTCCGTCTGTCCGTCTGTCCGTCTGACTGTCCGTCTGTCTGTCTGTCTGTTTCTACGAGAACTAGTCCCTCAGTTTTAATGCTATCGAGCTGAAATTTTGCACAGAGTCTTCTTTTTACTGCACGCAACTAATATGTCGGAACCGACCGGATCGGATGACCATATCATATAGCTGCCATAGGAACGATCGGTCTAAGAACTAGTTCTAGTTGAAAAAACTTTTTTGTTTTCCATCGTAGCGTCACTAATCCTGGTATATGTTAGTTTTATAGCTTTCACATAATTTTGGAAAATTTTATCAAAATCGGATGACTATAGCATATAGCTGCCATAGGACCGATCGGTCGGAAAATGTGTTTTACTAAGAAAAGTTTTTTTATGGTATCAAATTTTTATTATCAATGATTTAAAAATTTTAAATATCTGATAACTATATCCTATATATATTTTACCGGCTAAATCAGTTGGAGTAAAGTTTTTCAAGTGTATTAAAACTTCGGCACAGTCGAAGTTAGCTTTGCCTTCTCGTTCTTTAAAGGGATGAGCCTTTTTTCAGAGTGGACAGGAAGGCGTTCCAGGACTTGTTTCGGTGTGTTGCTATTTCTGTGCTTATACAGCGATTTAGCCATTTAACGGCTGCAAAGTGGGCTATATTTCTGGACCTTTGCCAGTAACGACGGTGGGAGTTTCTGCGTGTTATTAATAATTTTATATGAGCCGGAACTGGAACTTCACTTTAGGAATACATCGTTCCTTCGCATCTTGAATAACACTAGAAAACTTGTCGATCATAGAATCGATTTGCTCAGGTTGAGCAATAGTCTCTTGCAAAACTGACTGGAGGTTTTGGCCAAGATGACTTGCGAATAGAGTCCAATTGGCTCTTTTATAGTAGAATCTAAAAGTTTCTTCAATTATTGATTGATTGTGTAATTCAATTTTGACGGGCGGGTGGTCTGAACTTAAGTGATTTAATACTGTTGCCTGAGTTATTACATGCAAGCAGTTTGATAGAAAAAAAAAAGTATGGCTTGCGGGGTACGACATGTTAATACGAAGGGATGTTAATTTTTCGTGCAGAATGTTTCAGTTTCAGTTTGTAACAGTTTGCTCGGCTGCACCCCCAATCATGGTGTCTACTATTAAAATCGCCACCTAGAATGTAATTTCCATTTATACTCGTAAGCTTCCGAATATCATCAGCAAATTGCTGTTTATACACTTGAAAAGTGTATATTAATTTTGCCCAGAAGTTTGTAACGCATAGAATAATAATTTCCGACCTTATAAACTATATATATTCGTGATCAGGACGACGAGCTGAGTTCATTTCCGTCTGTACGTCCGTCCGTCTGTCCGTCTGTTTCTACGCGAAATTCCAAAATTATGTGAAAGCATATAAAACTAATATATACCAAAATTGGGGACGCTACGTCAGAAAACAAAAAAGTTTTTCTCACTAGAACTAGTTTTTTGACCGACCGTTTATATAGCAGCTATATGCTATAGTCATCCGATTTTGATCAATTTTTTTTTAATTGTGTGGAAGCATAAAGAACTAATAAATACCACGATTGGTGACGCTACGATGGAAAACAAAAAAGTTTTTTTACTAGGACTAGTTTTTACACCGACCGGTTATATGGCAGCTATATGTTATAGTCATCCGATTTTGATACATTTTTTCTGAATTGTGTGGAAGCATATAAAACTAATATATACTACGATTGGTGACGCTTCAATGAAATACAAAAAAAATTTTCTCTCTAGAACTAGTTTTTGGACCGATCGTTCCTGTGGCAGCTATATGTTATAGTGATCCTATTTTGATCAATTTTTTCGAAATTATGTGAAAGAGTATAAAACTAATATATACCAAGATTGGAGACGCTACGATGGAAAACAAAAAAGTTTTTCTCACTAGAAGTAGTTTTTTGACCCACCGTTTATATGACAGCTATATGTTATAGTTACCCGATTTTGATAAATTTTTTCGAAATTATGTGAAAGCACATAAAACTAATATATACCAAGATTGGAGACGCTACAATGGAAAACTAAAAAGTTTTTCTCACTAGAAGTAGTTTTTTGACCGACCGTTTATATGGCAGCTATATGCTATAGTCATCCGATTTTGATCAATTTTTTCCGAATTGTGTGGAAACATATAAAACTAATATATACTACGATTGGGGACGCTACGATGGAAATCAAAAAAGTTTTTCTCACAAAGACTTATTTTTCGACCGATCGTTCCTATGACAGCTATATGATATAGTCATCCGATCCGGCCGGTTCCGACATATTAGTTGCGTGCATTAAAAATAAGACTCTATGCTAAATTTCAGCTCGATAGCTTTAAAACTGAGGGACTAGTTTGCGTAGAAACAGACAGACAGACGGACAGACAGACAGACGGACAGACGGACGGACGGACAAGCGGAAATGAACTCAGCTCGTCGTCCTGATCAAGAATATATATAGTTTATGTGGTCGGAAATGAATATTTCTATTCGTTACAAACTTCTGGGCAAAATTAATATACACTTTTCAAGTGTATAAAAATCGGATGACTATAGTATATAGCTCCCATAGAAACGGTCGGTCAAAAAACTACTTCTAGTGGAAAAAACTTTTTAGTTTTATATGCTTTCACATAATTTTGAAAAAAAAATTGTCAAAATCTGATAACAATTGCATATAGCTGCCATAGGACCGATCGGTCGGAAAATGTGTTTTACAAAGAAAAGTTTTTTTATGGTATCATATTTTTATTATCAATGATTTAAAAATTTTAAATATCTGATATCTTTATCCTATATAAAAGTAGATATTTAGCGACCTTTCTAAATTGTAGACTGTTGATGTTTAGCCGGCTCGAGGTCAAGAAAAACAAATCAATTTGTTTATGTTTTTTCCGATATATGTGCAGCGCTTGCGACACACTGTATGGAGAGTGGCCACGCACCGAACTTCAGCGCAACAACAATCTTACAACAAGAGAGCCATTACAGCAAACGCTTTACTCTTGAAATGCTACACATAATAGACACACCAACAGACAATGGACTGAACTTTAAAACGGATACTGAAAATGTTGCCCACATTTACAGGCATCTTTTGACGAATACGAATTCAGTAAAGAACTCCACGTCAGACGGTACAGACGTGTTATAAAATGTATGTAAATATGTTCGCTGTTGTTTAAATATTTAATGTGTTAAACAAATTTTAATGTAACGAGAAGGCAAAGCTAACTTCGACTGTGCCGAAGTTTTAATACACTTGAAAAACTTTACTCCTACTGATTTAACTGGAAAAATATATATAGAATATAGATATAAGATATTTAAAATTTTTAAATCATTGATAATTAAAATTTGATACCATAAAAAAAAACTTTTCTTAGTAAAACACATTTTCCGACCGATCGTTCCTATGGCAGCTATATGCTATAGTCATCCGATTTTGATAATTTTTTTCGAAATTATGTGAAAGCATATAAAACTAATATATACCAAGATTGGGGACGCTACGATAAAAAACAAAAAAGTTTTTCTCACTAGAAGTAGTTTTTTGACCGTCCGTTTATATGGCAGCTATATGCTATAGTCATCCGATTTTGATAAATTTTTTCAGAATTATGTGGAAACATATAAAACAAATATATACTACGATTAGAGACGCTACGATGGAAATCAAAAAAGTTTTTCTCACAAAGACTTATTTTTCGACCGATCGTTCCTATGGCAGCTATATGCTATAGTGATCCGATTTTGATACATTTTTCCAAAATTATGTGAAAGCATATAAAACAAACATATACCAAGATTAGTAACGCTACGATGGAAAACAAAAAAGTTTTTCTAACTAGAACTTGTTCTTAGACCGATCGTTCCTATGGCAGCTATATGATATAGTTATCCGATCCGGCCGGTTCCGACATATTAGTTGCGTGCAGTAAAAAGAAGACTCTATGCAAAATTTCAGCTCGATAGCTTTAAAACTGAGAGACTAGTTCGCGTAGAAACAGACGGACAGACGGACAGACAGACGGACGGACGGACAAGCGGAAATGAACTCAGCTCGTCGTCCTGATCAAGAATATATATAGTTTATGGGGTCGGAAATGAATATTTCTATGCGTTACAAACTTCTGGGCAAAATTAATATACACTTTTCAAGTGTATAAAAACTTTTTTGTTTTCCATCGTAGCGTCACCAATCGTGGTTTATATTAGTTTTATATGCTTCCACACAATTCTGGAGAAATTTATCAAAATTTGATGACTATAGCATATAGCTGCCATATAAACTGTCGGTCCAAAAACTAGTTCTAGTGGGAAAAACTTTTTTGTTTTTATCTTAGCGGCACCAATCGTGGTATATATTCATTTTATATGATTCCACACAATTCTAAAACGAGAAGGCAAAGCTAACTTCGACTGTGCCGAATTTTAATACACTTGAAAAACTTTTCTCCAACTGATTTAACCGGTAAAATATATATATATAGGATAAAGTGTTGATGTTTAGCCGGCTCGAGGTCAAGAAAAACAAATCAATTTGTTTATGTTTTTTCCGATATATTTCGGCTGCGCTTCGGCAACCATCTTCATGGACACTGCAAAACAAATAACCAATTATTATACACTTGAAAAGTGTATATTAATTTTGCCCAGAAGTTTGTAACGCATAGAAATATTCATTTCCGACCCCATAAACTATATATACTCTTGATCAGGACGTCGAGCTGAGTTCATTTCCGCTTGTCCGTCCGTCCGTCTGTCTGTCTGTTTCTACGCGAACTAGTCCCTCAGTTTTAAAGCTATCGAGCTGAAATTTTGCACAGAGTCTTCTTTTTATTGCACGCAACTAATATGTCGGAACCGGCCGGATCGGGTGACCATATCTTATAGCTGCCATACACAGAAAAAAAAAAGATCAAATATCAATTTAATCTTGGCTTATCAATATGATATTTTATCAAATATCAATTTTTTCATATCATTCTAATGATAAATAATATTAAATTAATCGTACTAATATCAAATTGATAAGATAATAAATAAAATGAGAAAAAGGAAAGAGACAAAAAATGCTTATTATCGAAAACTTAGGCACCGTAGAAAAAATATAAATAGTCCCTTAGACGTTTGCCCGCACGCGTGTGCGGTGGCTCACTGCGTTGAGACGTCATTCCATTCGTGTAAAGTGCGAGTTCCCGGGTTCGATCCCCAGACAAGGTAATGTTTGTTAACTAACAAAAATGTTTAAATTTCGTTGCTTTCCAAACGGCTATGGCGCTAATATTACATAATCATTAAAATTCTGAGCGGGGAATATATATAAAATATAATATAACTTATATAAATAATATATGCGCCCAGCCATTTCCTAATATTTTTTTTTTATTAAAAAAAATGTCACTTTGATCTTAAACATATCATTTTGATATGATCGAAAATATCAGTTTGATATTTTCGAACAGGTCAATTTCATCTGCATCTTATCGGCTTTTTTTTGATATGAAAAAATGTCATATTGAGTCCCAGATCATATCATTTTTTTTTCTGTGTAGGAACGATCAGTCGAAAAATAAGTCTTTGTGAGAAAAACTTTTTTGATTTCCATCGTAGCGTCCCCAATCGTAGTATATATTAGTTTTATATGTTTCCACACAATTCTGAAAAAATTTATCAAAATCGGATGACTATAGCATATAGCTGCCATATAAACGGTCGGTCAAAAAACTACTTCTAGTGAGAAAAAATTGATCAAAATCGGATGACTATAGCATATAGCTGCCATAAGACCGATCGGTCGGAAAATGAGATTTACTAAGAAAACTTTTTTTTTGGTATCAAATTTTTATTATCAATGATTTAAAAAATTTAAGGGTACGGGAAATATTCCGAGTGAGAAAAACGCAAGCAAGTATTACAGACCCGGCAATTATAATCAAGCTGGAGTCCACGTGGGATAAAATCAATTTACTTCGATCTCTGGGTGCGTACCGTCGATCCACTAAGCAACCACTAAGCTTGCATCTGCTGGGCTTTGACTCGCCGGCTGCAGTCTATGTGAATGAACAGCTTTCGAGAGAGATCTTTATCATTTTTAAAGAGGCAATGCACCTGAAGAAGCAGAAGTCATTGTCCGCTGTGTTTACTCGTCGTGGGATAGTTCATGTTAGGCGTAATGGGAGAAATAATGTGCATAGTATTGGAAGCTTGGATGAGCTTTCCGATCTCATCACCCGCAATGAACCTGCAGAGCTTGAACTCCCCCCCTCTGGAGTACAACTCTGTGAAGCTGCTCCCCCTCCCCTTCAGTCTATTGAAACTTCCACTGGCGCTGAAGCTTCTAATGAGTAACATTTCACCTTATAATTCTGCTCTTTTAGTATCTAAGCTGAATTTAGTCAATTTAATTTATCTAGAATGTATGTCTTATATTTGTCTTATTTTGATCTGCGAGCGTCCTCAATATTAGTTTTGTCTGACTCTAACACGGTTAGGTTCGGATAATTCCATGGCTAGCAGTTTGATTAAAATCTTGTGTAAGCACAAAGAAGGCTTAAAGATCGCACATATAAATGCGCAAAGTTTGGGAAGAAAGATGGATGAGTTTAGACACCTTTTTGTAAATTCTAATGTTGATGTTATTTGTGTGTCTGAGACGTGGTTTGTGTGTGGGTCCTCTGATGTTTGGTTTGAATGTAATGAATATGTTTTGTTTAGATCTGACCGCAAGGGGCACGCCGGAGGGGTGGCTATATATGTCAACAAAAAACTTAGCTGCAGGTTCATATGCAGTAATCCCACGGAAAGCGCAATTGAATACATATTCATTGAAATTATGAACAAAAGATAGTCGTATCCTAATCGGATGCATATATAGACCCTCTCAAAACATTGATTTTATTGATATTATTAATAAAATATCTGACTTTTCCTTAGATTTTCCTAATGTAATAATTACCGGTGACCTCAACAGCAATATTCTTCGCGAAAAGCATATTCTAAACGAATTTAACTCCATAGGATTATACACAGCCAATGACTCTGAACCGACCCATTTCACTACCACATGCAACTCCTTGCTTGACGTGTTTTTTGTTAGTGACCCGAATAAAATCTTGCTATATGACCAGGTCTCAGTGCCAGCATTCTCCAAACATGACCTGATATATTTAACGTATGAAGTTCCCCTAGACTATTCTGACCTTTTAATTACTTTTAGAGACTTTAAATCAATTGACTACGAAAGATTACTAACAGAATTCAACAATTGCGACTGGAAATCCGTATACAACATGACAACTTCCAATGACCAAATGTACATTTTAAACACGAACATAGAGCATCTTTTTAATGAATTTGTACCCATTAAAAGTAAAATCATTAAACACACGCAAAACCCATGGTTCAGTTCACAAATTAAAATCCAAATTAAGTTGCGAGACAATGCATACAAAAGGTGGAAACGCTACAAAACCGACAACCTGCACACGGAATTTAAGATTTTACGGAAAAAAGTTACAAGAGCGATAAGCTCTGCCAAGTTAAACTACATTAGAACCAAATTTAATAATGTACGAACTCCTAATCAGACTTGGAAAGAATTGAAGAGCTTAGGAGTAGGAAAAGCTAAGCCGCCACTAGAAAATAACTTGGACGTAGAAGCACTAAACCAAAGATTTGTTAATACTAACGTACCTGCAGCCACCCAAAATATGTACCTGAATGCTTTACCCCTGTGTGATAATAGTTTTAGCTTTGTGTGTGTAAGTTCTTGTGATGTTCTTGAATGTGTCCTAAAAGTCAAATCAAATGCGGAAGGCCTAGACAAAGTGAATCCGAAGTTCTTAAAAATTCTACTTCCTTTGCTACTTAATCACATCACATATATATTTAACACGATTTTCACAACTTCTGTATTCCCTGACTGTTGGAAAGTAGCTAAAATTTTACCCATTCCAAAAGACAAAATCGAGTACAGACCCATCTCCATTCTCCCTTTTTGTCTAAAGTTTTTGAACAACTAATGGCTAAGCAGATTGCGAAATTTTTACAAACCAATTCGTTGCTAAGCCAACTACAATCTGGTTATCAAAAGCACAGGAGCTGTTCGACGGCGATTTTAAAGATTGTGGAGGACATCCGAATTCAAACTGACAATAACAATGTTACATTATTAGCCTTACTAGATTACAGCAAAGCTTTCGATACAGTTGACCACAATATATTAATAACTAAACTAAACTTCTTATTTGTGTGACAGAAATCAGTCAGTGGCTTCTGGGACGTCCATGTCAGGTTTCTGAAGTCTCTCTCGTGGTGTTCCTCAAGGTTCAGTCCTCGGACCTTTACTCTTCTCTTTGTATATCAATGACCTTCCTGATTGTCTGTTAGGCTGTGATGTCCATTTATATGCCGATGATGTCCAACTTTATGTAAGTCGACCGTTATGTGAAATTAATGAATGTATTAGAATTTGTAATAGGGAACTTACGAAAATTAGTGATTGGGCTAAGGCGAATGGATTGGGACTAAACCCCAAAAAATCAAAATGCCGTGTAATATACAAGAAGTCCATAAATGTGAGCGAACTGCCTAAGCTGACTATAAACAATGTTTCGCTGGAATATGCCGAGGATACTACTAACCTGGGAATCCAATTTAATAACACATTAACGTGGAGCAACCACATTTCAAGAGCTTCTGGGAAAACATACGGTTTGCTTAGGCAGTTGTCGCTTACCCAAAAACTCATTCCTCTTGATCTCAGGCTTCTTGTAGCTAAGACATGTCTCATCCCGACGCTTTTTTTCGGTGTGGAAATATTTGGCAGCTGTGATGCAAACAGCATGCAAAGGCTTAGGGTAACATTTAACTCGATCTCAAGATATGTGTTTAATCTTGGTCGCAGGGACCATATCTCGCACTTTGCTGAGGAAATTCTTTGTCTTGACCTAGATTCGTGGATCAAACTTCGCACACTTATTTTACTCCATAAAATACTGATGACCAAAGAGCCTCACTATTTATATCAAAAAATACAACTTGCTACTTCAACACGAACAAAAAATATAGTTTGCCAGCGTGTAAAATTAGCAATTTCGGAAAAACACTTTTTTATTCAATCTGCCCGCTATTGGAATGACCTGCCACATAACATTAATACTATTGGGACGCAACGCAGTTTAAATCTAAATTAACTGAATACCTTAAAAGACAAATATAGGAATTAATATATATAAAAAATTATAATAATAATACATACATAGCATATACTAGGTTAGTTACATTCGTTCATTATACACTTGAAAAGTGTATATTAATTTTGCCCAGAAGTTTGTAACGCATAGAAAAATTCATTTCCGACCCCATAAACTATATATATTCTTGATCAGGACAACAAGCTGAGTTCATTTCCGCTTGTCCGTCCGTCCGTCTGTCTGTCCGTCTGTCTGTCTGTCTGTCGGTCGGGTGACTATATCTTATAGCTGCCATAGGAACGATCGGTCAAAAAATAAGTCTTAGTGAGAAAAACTTTTTTATTTTCCATTGTAGCGTCACCAATATTGGTATATATTAGTTTTAGATGATTTTACATATGTGTGGAAAAATTTATCTAGATGAATATAGCATATAGCTGCCATATAAATGGTTAGTCGAAAAACTAGTTCTAGTGGAAAAAACTTTTTTATTTTCCATCGTAGCGTCACCAATCTTGCTATAGATTAGTTTTATATGCGTCAACACAATTCTGGAAGATTTTATCAAAATCGGATGAGTATAGCATATAGCTGCCATAGGTCCGATTGGTCGAAAAATTTGTTTTACTAAGAAAAGTTTTTTTTTATGATATCAAATTTTTATTATCAATGATTTAAAAATTTTGAATATCTGATATCTATATCCTATATATATTTTACCGGTTAAATCAGTTTGAGTAATGTTTTTCAAGTGTATTAAAACTTCGGCACAGTCGAAGTTAGCTTTGCCTTCTCGTTTTTAGTAACGTTTGACTGGCCACCAGGAAAATAGCAGGAGTAAGTATTTGTCGGTTCACAGACGTTTAGGGTTTGAATGCCAATAACTTCAATGATATTTGTTTGTGGGAGGGGTAGCAGTGTATGGCGAATGTTATTTTTTATAAGTATGGCTACCCCTCCCCCCCTAGAACTTGATCGGTCAATCCGATAACATTTGTATTTTGGATGTTTTATTGATAAAGAGTTATTTAGCCAGATTTCAGTAAGTAAACAATTGTCGATGCTCTCTTCGGCTAAAAGATCAAATAATTCTTCTTTTTTGTTTTTAATGCTCCGGGCATTCCAGGTAATAATTTTTATGAATTGAGACATTAATAAAGGAATTTGATTGCTAGTGAGGTAATGACCTCAAACTGATCTGCTTTAGTTCAACCGTTTTTGAGATTCTTAATTAAATCAAAAGTTAAATTTTTAATTTGCTCTATGGAAAAGAGATCACCGAGGAGCCCTTGGTTGCATCCTGCCCGGATGAGCCGATCGTCTTTGGTTGGCTCGTTCTCTGATGCTTACGTAGCTAAGTCGACTTGGGCAGTCTGGCGAGGCTGAGTTATGTGGCCCACTGCAGTTGGCACAATTAATTACTGTCTCAGAAAAGTTTTCGGTTTTATGGCTCCCCGCACACTTGGCACAGTAGGTTTTCACTGCACAACGACTGGAGCCGTGGCCGAACATTTGGCAGTTGTAGCATTGCGTGATTTTGTTTGATTTTTGTTTTTGGTAGTCCCATTTGACTTCCGATAGATCCTTTTCTATGTATATCGCAGTTCCCGCAAGTTTTCTTGTATTTTTGAGCACGTTGCCCACCATGTCAACAGATTCCAGTTCAGCAATTAAACCCATCTTGCCATTTCGGCTATAAATTTGCCTGACTGTCTTTGCCCTTTCTTGTGGCAGCTCTAGAGTGTTTTTGCATAGGTTTTGAAATTCATTAAATGGAGAATCTCTTAGGGGTAATCCTTTCACCAGAACGCTTCTCTTTATGCTCTCTCCTACTAGACGGTTCAGTTCTCTCCTATCTTGCTCTCTGTCCTTTTTTAATTGCTCCACTTCCTTTCGGAGAAGTTCATTTTCTGCTTTAAGCTCGCCCACATTTAAGACAATCTCCTCCCTGAGATTTTGGATGTCATCTTTTGTTGCCAGCTTTTCCATGCGCCTGTTAATGCCGGAGTCAATGGCGTGCACTGCGTTCAAAATGTGCTCTAGCGATAGTCCTTCGGAGCGCTCCAATCGAGACCTCTTGGCCACAGATTGTCCTGTTGCTAGTGAAGCATTTCCTGAAGCCAGCGGAGTTGTTGGTTTCTCTTGCCCATTAATCTTGGCAGGTGAACGGTCCAGGCCCATTATGAATCCGCCTAAAAGTATGCTTTAGAGTCTTTCTGCAACGTTGCAACGATCAGGTATAGGTGGCGCTTTTAGAGAGCTTAAGCTGTGCTTTTGTTATTTTTGTATATTAAGCTCGCTTTGTCCAGTTTTCCATCAAACTCAAGTCCAATGCTGTTCTGTTGCTCTGCTCTGCCGCCTTGCTGACTGTTGTATCCCCTCTGTGCTTTACTTTTTGGATGTTTTCTGCGGAGCTACGGTTTTGCTTTAAATAAATCAAATAATGTATTACAATTAAAATCCTTAATGAAGTCAATGACATTTAAGTTTCCTATTATGAATTTTGCATATCTATTGTTACGTGTCGCAGTTTTAATTATTTATGCCGCAGCCAGAGTTCTTCTATCGATAAATGCCAGGGTTGTCGAGTCATGGAAAGTCAGGTTCACACTAGTTCCGAAGAACTGTTCTCAGTGGAACTTAAGAGCAAGGCTTAGGGCGAGATTTTCAAAATCTCTTCTTCAAAGGTATATCAAAGGCATGGGCATGTCAAAGTCTTTTCTGAGGAGGAAGAAGCAAGTCAGATAAATGACTTGCAATTAAAAAAAGATTTTAAAAAAGCGTTAAAGTGTCGTTTTTGTTGTTGTCAGCCGTATTAAAAAGTGTGGGAGCGGAAAGTGAGCTAAAAGCAAAATTAATGAAAAGGGACGTCAAAGATTGGGTAAGTCCAAAAAAAGGGGTAGAAAATAGGAGATCAGTGGAATATAGAATTTTTGTCTTTAGTACCCACTCCACCAGTGGATAACCGTATTCGGAGCGTCCGGAATTCAATCTGGAACTGGTCACCGGAGGCACACACCCCGAAGAGCCACTAGCTAGCCGGCGATGAGTGTCCCAGACGGCCAGAAAAAAGCAATCCGTAACACTCTTAATAATAAATCATGTACCCTTTTAAATTGAAAATGAAAGCTTAAATTTTTCCTGATGGTCCGTCGCCGATCAAATAGCCAATGTCAACCCATACGTAAGTAAAAGCTTTGAGTTGTTATACACACAAAAAAAAAACGTTGGTAAATTCGACATTTTTCATTGGTAAATCCGCCAATTACCCATTTTGTTTTTCACTCAATAATTTTTCATTTCAAAAATAAATGGTTTCCACTTTTGTTTTTCAAAATTGTTTCCATTTTGATTTTAAAGTGTTTTACTTTTGAAATAAAAAAAAAAAAAAATTTCTGAAACAGTTTTCTCTAGTGGTTTCTGTTTTTTGCACATACACACACACACACCACACAACCAACCCTTTTTACAAACAAAGTCGGTTTTCCCCGATGCTGAACTTTAATTCGTTTGTTTCTGAAATTTTTTTATTTTTTATAATATTATTAAATCTTTACCTTGTCTGGGACTCGAACACACGACCTCTGGGGGACACACACACTGAAACGCCTGCACCTCAACGCATTCGGCTAATGCACGCTCGCGAAAGAATTGAGCGCAGAGCACATGTTACGCTGGTGGTGGTAGCCGACCAGGGTTTTTTTGTTTCTGTTCTATTTTTAGCATATCAACTCGACAAAAATCGCACATAATTGATCAAAATTGCGAACATTTTGATTCTATATGGAAATCAAAATTGAACTTGTAATTTGAAGGCAAAAGTGTCTGCTCTTTAAAATCAAACAATTACGCAGTTGATTGAAATGTCGTTTTTACGTGTAGATTGGTAAAATGAAAAAAAAAAAAAAGAAGGCAAAGCTAACTTCGACTGTGCCGAAGTTTTAATGCACTTGAAAATCTTTACTCCAACTGATTTAACCAGTAAAATATATATAGGATATAGATATCAGATATTAAAAAATTTTAAATCATTGATAATAAAAATAGGATACCATAAAAAAACTTTTCTTAGTAAAACACATTTTCCGACCGATCGGTCCTATGGCAGCTATATGCTATAGTCATCCGATTTTTATAAATTTTTTAAAAAATTTGTAAAAGCATAAAAAACTAATATCTACCCAGATTGGTGACGATACGATGGAAAACAAAAAAGTTTTTCTCACTAGAACTTGTTTTTTGACCGACCGTTTCTATGGCAGCTATATGCTATAGTGCTCCGATTTTGATACATTTTTCCAGAATTATGTGAAATCATATAAAACTATCATATACCAAGATTTGTGCCGCTACGATGAAAAACAACAAAGTTTTTCTAACTAGAACTAGATCCCCTCTCTGGAAATAGGTTCCAAATTCTTGGTCAACAGCATGACGCTGAGAGCAATAAAGTGGCTCCACAAGTCACAAAACTAAAGCCACCACCAATTTACATAAGGGACAACAATTGTGCAGCCCTGGTAACAAAACTTGTCCCGCTAATAGGCAATAATAACTTCTACGTAACATCCGTCAGCAAAGGAAATATTCGTGAAACAAAGCTCCAAGTTAATACTGAGGAAAATTATCGCGCAGTCGATAAATACTTAAGAGAAGATAATAAAAGCTTCTACACTTATTAACTCAAAAGTAGCAAAGGCCTACAAGTAGTTATCAAAGGCATTGAATCAAGTGTACCATCAGAGGAAGTTGGTTTTGCCTTGGTTGAACAGGGTTATAAGCAGGGTTCGTAAAATGCACAAAAATTATTTTCATGCCATGATAAATAACATCAATGCTAAAAATAATAACTTTCAGACATGAATATAAAATAATTTACATATGGCAAAAATTATTTTATTCATGTAACTAACGCGCATTTTTTCCACGCCTGTATTATACTTGTGTGTGAATTATTTTTTCTACCAAATGTAAGCAAAAAATAAGAAAAGATACTTGTCACAAAATTTTTCACGCCCATGTGAGAAATAATGTGAATTTCGCATTTTTAAAATTCATTGCATTTGTATTGGTGTGTATGTGAGAGTCGCTTGTGAGCGGCCGTCAACGGTGGTGGAAAAAATAGATTACGTCACGACAAGTCGCGATCGTCGTCCCTTTTTTATGAGGGCCATAAAATTTGACACTCTGCTGTTTTCGCAATGACCTGCTGACCAATGATCAAATTGGAAGTCAAAGTAGGTAAGAGTTAACCCCTTTAATGAAGGATAAATGTGTGTATATTAAGATAGGTCAATAGCAAAACACCAAGGCATTAAAATATACGGCAGGTCAATGGAAAAGGAGCACCCATAAATTCGCATATGTACCTGCAGAATATACATTTATTCTTCATTAAAGGGGTAAACTCTAACCTACTTCGATTTGCAGTTTGATAACTAGTCTGCAGGTCATTGCGAAAACAGCAGGTAGTCAAATTTTATGGCCCTCATAAAAAAGGGACGACGATCGCGACTCGTCGTGACGTAATCTATTTTTTCCACCACCGTTGACGGCCGCGCACAAGCGACTCTCACATACACACCAATACAAATGCAATGAATTTTAAAAATGCGAAATTCACATTATTTCTCACATGGGCGTGAAAAATTTTGTGACAAGTATCTTTTCTTATTTTTTGCTTACATTTGGTAGAAAAAATAATTCACACACAAGTATAATACAGGCGTGGAAAATATGCGCGTGTTAGTTACATGAATAAAATAATTTTTGCCATATGTAAATTATTTTATATTCATGTCTGAAAATTATTATTTTTTCAGCTTGTATATTTTACTTTAGTGTTAATAGCATGCGTGTAAAGAAAAATGAGTGTTATTTTACGAACCCTGGTTATAAGGTAAAATCCGTAATAAACCTTATGAACAGGGACAAGAAACCTCAACCACTATTCAAAGTGGAACTAAGCCCGGAAGACAAAGCTCCCAAAAAAAATGAGGTCCACCCAATTTACAAACTACAGTTTTTGTTGCATCGCAGAATTACCGTAGAGGAGCCGCACAAACGTACTTGGCAGCACCAACTGCCAAGAATTTGGGCACACTAAAGCCTACTGTGCTTTGCGATCAGTTTGTGTTGCATGCGGAGAGCTTCACGAAACTGCTTCGTGCCCAGCAAACAAGGAGGATCCGACCGCGAAAAAGTGTAGCAACTGTGGAGGTAACCACACTGCAAACTACAGAGGCTGGCAAGTCTACAAAGATCTGAAGAGCAGGATTAATACACGCATAGAAGCAGCCCGTTCGTATGGAAACGTAAATCTGTTTACACCCCCAAGCTCGACACCGGGTGTTTTCTTCACCAAAGCTGCTAGATCGTCATTTGCCCCCAACAAGCACCACCCAAGGCGTTTCCTTTGCAAGCGCCCTCAAACTCGGAACAGATAGATCCGCACCCACAACTAATATTACACACGAAGCACAAACACAGCCGACTCTGCAAATTGAACAAAACCAAGCGGAACAATCATCAATCTTTAGTAAACTAGAAACAATGTTTCTCTCGTTGCAGCAAACTCTGAAAGATATTATTGTATATACGCAAAACGCAATGCAAGAACAAATGAGAAATCAAGGCATTCTCATTCAAATGCTCGCTGCGCAACAATCAAAACAGAGTTCCTCATAAAAATTTCTCTCTGGAATGCAAATGGCATTTCTCGCCACAAACTGGAGCTTTTAAAGTTCCTACAAGACAATGAAATCGACATAATGCTGCTTGCAGAAACTCATCTTACGGAAAGATACAATTTTTCAATTATCGGGGTATGCCTTTTACGGCACAAATCACCCAGATGGTAAAGCTCATGGCGCAACTGGCATCCTAGTCAGAAACCGCATTAAACATTACCAACTACCTGGATTTGCGGAAAACTACATGCAAGCTACATCGATATGCGTGGAATCGAAGCGAGGAAATATTACTGTGTCGGCAGTTTATTGTCCCCCACGTTTCGCAATATCGGAAAATCAATTTATAGACTTCTTCAATACACTGGGTCAACGCTTCCTAGCTGCAGGTGACTATAATTCCAAACATCCCCACTGGGGCTCTAGACTAACTAACCCCAAAGGAAAGCAACTATACAACGCACTCACGCGAGCATCGAACAAACTCGACTATGTATCACAGGGTAGGCCTACATATTGGCCAGCAGATCCAAAAAAAATTCCCGACCTTATAGACTTCGCCATAAAAAGAAAAATTTCACGTAACTTGGTTACTGCAGAAGCATTAGCAGATTTGTCGTCAGACCATTCGCCAATTATTTTTACCCTTCTGGAGAGCCCTCTGATCATCGAATATCCTCGGCGCCTGACATCCCACAAGACGAACTGGCTTAAATACAAAAAATATATTAGCTGTCACATCGAACTGAGCCCAACCATCAACAGCGAAGAAGACATCGAAAATTCCGTCCAAACACTTAACTCCATCATTACAGCTGCAGCTTATCACTCCAACCCTCAAACAGCAAAAACAACAACATCGAAGGAAGGTAGTAGATTAACCAACAGCTACATAGAGCGGCTCGTCACTGAGAAACGCCGTGCAAGAAGAGAATGGCAGAGCAATAGGTCACCTGCTGCAAAGAATCGGCTGAGAGAAGCAGAACGCAAACTTAGCAGAGCCCTCGAAACTGAAGAACAAAAAGCCCAAAGGCGTTACATAGATAAGTTGTCAACTACAAGCACAAAATTTCCTTTATGGAGAGCACACGAGGGCATAAAGCCACCTGCAAAGATAGACCCGCCTTTGAGGAATGAGAGAGGAAGATGGGCCCGTAGTGACGAAGAAAAGGCAAATGTATTTGCACTTCACCTTAAAAATGTTTTCATGCCTAATCCACCAACTAATGGATTTGCACTCCCATCAATTTCAACTGCCGCACAAGCTGACCCAATTAAAGTTCACTCGTCTGAAATAAGAAACCTAATAAGAGAACTTAATCCGAGAAAAGCACCAGGACATGATCTCATCACGCCAAAAATGATTATGGAACTTCCAATTCCAGCCATTAACTATATCTCCAGACTTTTCAATGCTGTTCTGCGATGTGGATACTTTCCAAATCACTGGAAAAAGTCCACAATCATAATGATTCACAAACTAGGAAAGGATAAAACACAAGCGTCGTCTTATAGACCCATTAGCCTGCTACCTTGTTTATCAAAACTATTTGAGAAGATCTTACTCCGCAAAATTGATTCTCATGCACAAAATATCATTCCATCTCACCAATTTGGGTTCCGGGCAAAACACGGGACCATTGAACAAGTCAACCGCCTAACTTCAGATATTCGGACGGCGTTTGAGCACCACGAATACTGCTCCGCAATTTTCCTAGATGTTGCCCAAGCATTTGATCGTGTCTGGCTGGAAGGTCTTATCTTCAAAAATAAGACACTGCTTCCGCCGAACACACATAAACTCCTCGAATGCTACGTCACTAACAGAGTATTTTCTATACGTCATAACGAGTACACTACGCAAGAGTTCACCATTGGAACCGGAGTGCCACAGGGTAGCGATCTTGGCCCTTTTCTTTATGTATTATACACTGCTGACATCCCAACAGACCCCCGACTTACAATATCCACATTTGCGGATGATACGGCAATTCTAAGCAGATCACGATGTCCAATTAACGCAACAAGACTTTTGGCAAGCCACCTAGCTGAAGTAGAAGAGTGGCTGGCCAATTGGCGCATAAGGATTAACGAGCAAAAGTGTAAACATGTCACGTTCACATTCAACAGAAGCACCTGTCCCCCACTATACCTAAACGGGACCTTGATCCCACAATCAAGTGATGTTGTATACCTTGGTATTCACCTCGACAGAAGGCTAACTTGGCGCAAACACATAGATTCGAAAAAACTTCAAATAAAGCTGAAGGCCAATAGCCTCCACTGGCTTATTAACTCCCGTTCCCCATTAAAACTGGAATATAAAGTCTTACTGTATAAAACCATCATAAAGCCTGTTTGGACGTATGGCTCCCAGCTATGGGGAAATGCCTGTGCGAGCAGCGTGGACATCCTCCAAAGAGCACAATCACGAATTCTTAGAATCCTCACTGGAGCGCCATTGTACATTCGAAACGAGTGTATACATAACGATCTCAACATCCCATTGGTCGATACTGAAATAGCCCAAATAAAACGCAAATATATCGAGAAGCTCCATGCCCACCCTAATCAACTTGCCCAATCTCTCACCCTGCAAGCAACGCATACCCGACTCCGAAGAAAAGACCTTCCAACCCAGCGATTGTACTAAAGGGCCGCTGAACACAAAACTACATCCAATTGGAGATAGTTTTCTTTTAAATAGTTTTTAGATTAAGATTTGCAAAATTATTGTTAGTCTCATTTAGAGAAGATTCAATAAATACCAAAAAAAAGCTTAAAAAAAAAAAAAAACTAGTTCTTAGACCGATCGTTCCTATGGCAGCTATATGATATAGTCATCCGATCCGGCCGGTTCCGACATATTAGTTGCGTGCAGTAGCTTTAAAACTGAGAGACTAGTTCGCGTAGAAACAGACAGACGGACAGACGGAATTGAACTCAGCTCGTCGTCCTGATCAAGAATATATATAGTGACATATCCAGTATTTCCCCCTTCCTTTTTATCATATTCAGACCCACTGTCCAACCTTGTTTTACCATCCTCATGCCCACTGTATTTTAAAGCGCGAGATTCGCTAACGTAAACAAAAAGGAGTTTAGCATAAACAAAAGTCGAACGCGGAGCGCGCACCCCAGCATCATAACGTAATCATAACAATAATTGTGAAATAATTAAGCTGACCAATCAGAAGATGCCAGCATAGCAGCATTTAAACAAATGCCCATTCTTTGTCTTTGTCACATGCCCATTGTCACGTACGCCAGCGTCGTTATCCCTTTAAATAGAGCATAAGCTTCAAATTGTACTTTAGTCTTAAGATCACCAACAACCAACCCACATCTAATTTCAAATAAAGTTTAAAGCTCCAATGTTTTAATTTTTTTATTTGGATCGGGACTCGAACATGTAATTGGCGCAGTCGGTAGGATCGCAAAATAATTGTAAAATCGTTTGTTCGGGAGTGATACGATCAATTTAAAAAGGCTTATCCATACAACTGGTATCCTTTTTGATCAACTAGTGTAATTGTGCACAGTATCTCAATTAAATCGAACCTTTTTTCACAACAAACGCGATCCGCAAAAGAACTTATCGTGTCAATCCAAATCAGTGTTTAAATCCAATTGAGTGATTCAAAACAAATTGATTTATTGACCATCTGCAGATAAACGAAAACAACAACACATTTTATTTTTTAAAATGGAACCCCCACGTGCAAACATACTCGCACCACCTGTAATGGTTCTGTTAAACGAACAAAATCTCAGCCAGCTACTCCAACAATTTCGAAATATACCAACCTTTGAAGGCGACCCGATTGCTTTGGCTCCATTTATTAGAAGGATTGACTACTTACTCGAACTATATGCCACAAACAACGAGCGTCAACAGAGCATCATTTTTGGGGCTATTGAAATCCAGATAGCAGGCGAGGCACAGAAGCTACTACAAATTATCAACCACAGAATAATTATTCAAACAGACCAAACCAAAACCAAACTTACTCACAGCCTCCTTCGAACGGACAAAACAAAGGTTTAATGCAGGAATTCAGACAGAATTTACAACAAGGACAAATGAATAATCCAAACAATTATAATCGAAATACCCAAAATCAAGTTGGTTCAATACCAAATCAACCTTTTAAACGTGTGCGCGAAAATTATAGTGACTCACGAAAGATGCAAGTTGATGAACATTATCAACAAGCAGAATGTAATGACCAGCAAGATCAGGCAGACTATCAGCAAGATCAGGGTGATGAAATTAATCACGAAAATTTTCCAATGAATGCCTCGGGACAAATTACTACATAGAAATCATGATAAATAATATACGGTACAAGTGTCTTATTGACACAGGTTCATCAATAAATATGATGAGAGCCAATTTTCTTAATTTACCAGTTCACACAAAATTAACTTCCATTAGAACTATGACTGGGATTTCAAAGTTAAATCATTACGTATCCATTGCACCAAATAAACTCTTTACACAAAACCAGATATTTTTATACACTTGAAAAGTGTATATTAATTTTGCCCAGAAGTTTGTAACGCATAGAAATATTCATTTCCGACCACATAAACTATATATATTCTTGATCAGGACGACGAGCCGAGTTCATTTCTGTCTGTCCGTCCGTCTGTCTGTCTGTCTGTCTGTTTCTACGCAAACTAGTCCCTCAGTTTTAAAGCTATCGAGCTGAAATTTTGCACATAGTCTTCTTTTTACTGCACGCAACTAATATGTCGGAACCGGCCGGATCAGATGACTATATCATATAGCTGACATAGGAACGATCGGTCTAAGAACTAGTTCTAGTTAGAAAAACTTTTTTGTTTTCCATCGTAGCGTCACTAATCTTGGTATATGTTAGTTTTATATGCTTCTACATAATTCTGGAAAAATGTATCAAAATCGGATCACTATAGCATATAGCTGCCATAGGAACGATCGGTCGAAAAATAAGTCTTTGTGAGAAAAACTTTTTTGATTTCCATCGTAGCATCTCGAATCGTAGTATATATTTGTTTTATATGTTTCCACACAATTCTGAAAAAATTTATCAAAATCGGATGACTATAGCATATAGCTGCCATATAAACGGTCGATCAAAAACCTACTTCTAGTGAGAAAAACTTTTTTGTTTCTTATCGTAACGTCTCCAATCGTAGTATATATTTGTTTTATATGTTTCCACACAAGTCTGACAAAAATTTATCAAAATCGGATGACTATAGCATATAGCTGCCATAGGACCAATCGGTCGGAAAATGTGTTTTACTAAGAAAATTTTTTTTTGTTATCAAATTTTTATACTCTGTACTGAAGGTACACAGAGTATATTGGGTTTGTGCAAATGTATGTAACAGCCAGAAGGAAGCATCTCCGACCCCATAAAGTATATATATTCTTGATCAGCATCAACAGCCGAGTCGATATAGCCATGTCCGTCTGTCCGTCTGTCTGTCCGTCTGTCCGTCTGTCCGTATGAACGAAGAGATCTCAGAGATGGTAAGAGATAGAGGTTTGAAGTGTATGGAACATATATTTCTTCTACTTGCAGGCAGATCAAGTTTAGTTTTGATTTTTGCCACACCCCCTGCCTCCCCCGCAAATTAAAAAAAACTGAATATCTTCCACAATTTTGGAGTTAGGTTGTTCGAACCTTTTAGACATATATTCTACTCATCATTTCTTATCAAGCCCCCATACATCGTTTTCCGATCAGATGAACAATAGTGGCGCTATGTGTAAAAAAAAATTTAATGCAACGACAACAACAACACCCGCAGCCACTTACGAGAAAGAGAGAGCGAGAGGGCAATAGCTTACTGGACTGCGCCGCTTTCAGTTGCCCCCTCCCTTCTTTCCAATAGATATTTGTGTAAGTAGGCAAAGACCGAGTATGGGAGGAGCGATGCAATTGAGATGGCCTGCGGTCAGAAATCACGCGAGATTCCCGCGTGACTAATATAGATATGTTTATGTTAATAGGAAATTATATACAAATTTTATAATTTTACGAGTTAAGTACTAGGGTAATTCTACCCAACATTACTTATCGAGCCCGTACATTGTTTTTCAACCAGATGAACGATAGTCGAATGAGTTGCCACCCCCAGATTTTGAAAAAACCTCACACTTTAAAGTTATCAGTTACATACAAACAGGTACAGAGTATATTACAGTCGGGCTTGACCGACTTTCTTACTTGTTATTATCAGTGATTTAAAAATTTTAAATATCTGATATCTATATCCTATATATATTTTTCCAGTTAAATCAGTTGGAGTAAAGTTTTTCAAGTGTATTAAAACTTCGGCACAGTCGAAGTTAGCTTTGCCTTCTCGTTTATACATGACTTTTCACCTCATTATGATTTGCTGTTAGGCAGAAATTTGTTGATGGCAAATGGTGCCATTATTGATTATATTACTGGAACAACAGTAATAAGCAAAAGATCGTTTACAAACAGAAATGTCATATGGGATCCAAATGCAGAAAAAAACTTTAAAATATGTCTTCAACTTGGAGACCATACAAAAGAAATAAATTACGCTATAAGCAACGAAATCACTACTGGACAAGATTACAGAGTGGATCATCTAAACGATGAAGAAAAATTCAAACTATTAAGCTTACTAAAAAATTTCAGTGACATACAATATCGCGAAAGTGATAATTTGACATTCACGAGTATTGTAAAGCACGAAATTAACACCCAACATGAAAAGCCAGTATATAAAAAACCATACAGTTATCCTTTTGCTTTTGAAGAAGAAATTGAAAGACAAATTAAGGACATGTTGAACCAATGTATAATTCGGCATAGCCAATCACCTTATTGTAGCCCACTATGGGTAGTACCAAAAAAGAAAGACGCATCAGGGGAAGAAAAGTTTAGGCTTGTTGTAGATTACAGAGGACTAAACGACGTAACTATCAATGACAAATTCCCAATCCCAAATATGGATGAAATTTTGGGAAAACTCGGACGATGTTTATATTTCACTACAATTGATTTAGCCAAGGGCTTCCATCAGATTGAAATGGATCAGAATTCCATTAATAAAACAGCATTTTCAACGAAGTTTGGGCATTATGAGTATACCCGGATGCCATTCGGACTAAAAAATGCACCAGATACTTTCCAAAGGTGTATGAATCACGTTTTAAGAGACCTAATTGGCAAACACTGCCTTGTGTACTTGGATGACATTATTGTATTTTCCACGTCTCTTGAGGAGCATCTCAACTCACTCAAATTGGTTTTTGAAAGATTAAGGCAGGCAAATTTAAAATTACAGCTCCACAAATGTGAGTTTTTGAAACGAGAAGCAGAATTTTTGGGTCACATAATAGGGCCAAATGGTGTAAAACCAAACCCAGACAAAGTCGAAGCAATTAACAAATTCCCAATTCCAAAAACTCAAAAGAAATCAAATCATTTCTTGGCCTTTGCGGCTACTACAGAAAATTCATCCCACAGTTCGCTAATATAGCGAAACCTTTGACAAAATGTTTAAAGAAAGGTTCAAAAATAAAAAAAACGAGAAGGCAAAGCTAACTTCGACCGTGTCGAAGTTTTAATACACTTGAAAAACTTTACTCCAACTGATTTAACTGGAAAAATATATATAGGATATAGATATCAGATATTTCAAATTTTTAAATTATTGATAATAAAAATTTGATACCATAAAAAAACTTTTCTTAGTAAAACACATTTTCCGACCGATCGTTCCTATGGCAGCTATATGCTATAGTCATCCGATTTTGATAATTTTTTTCGAAATTATGTGAAAGCATATAAAACTAATATATACCAAGATTGGGTACGCTACGATAAAAAACAAAAAAGTTTTTCTCACTAGAAGTAGTTTTTTGACCGTCCGTTTATATGGCAGCTATATGCTATAGTCATCCGATTTTGATCAATTTTTTCAGAATTATGTGGAAACATATAAAACAAATATATACTACGATTGGAGACGCTACGAGGGAAATCAAAAAAGTTTTTCTCACAAAGATTTATTTTTCGACCGATAGTTCCTATGGCAGCTATATGCTATAGTGATCCGATTTTGATACATTTTTCCAGAATTATGTGAAAGCATATAAAACTAACATGTACCAAGATTAGTGACGCTACGATGGAAAACAAAAAAGTTTTTCTAACTAGAACTTGTTCTTAGACCGATCGTTCCTACGGCAGCTATATGATATAGTTATCCGATCCGGCCGGTTCCGACATATTAGTTGCGTGCAGTAAAAAGAAGACTCTGTGCAAAATTTCAGCTCGATAGCTTTAAAACTGAGAGACTAGTTCGCATAGAAACAGACAGACGGACAGACAGACAGACGGACCGACGGACAGACGGACAGACGGACAGACAGACGGACGGACGGACAAGCGGAAATGAACTCGGCTCGTCGTCCTGATCAAGAATATATATAGTTTATGGGGTCGGAAATGAATATTTCAATGCGTTACAAACTTCTGGGCAAAATTAATATACACTTTTCAAGTGTATAATAACTGAGGAAGATTACATTAGGGCATTTAACAGATTAAAACAGCTAATCATTAATGATCCTGTGTTGATTTACCCAGACTTTAACAAAAAGTTCCAATTGACGACAGATGCTAGCAATGTTGCATTAGGAGCGGTACTTTCTCAAGATAATAAACCGATCAGTTACATAAGTCGTACTCTAAACGAGCACGAAGAGAATTATAGCACAATCGAAAAGAGTTGTTAGCCATAGTGTGGGCAACAAAAACATTGAGACCATAACTATACGGACGAAGATTCGAAATACTAAGTGACCATAAACCATTAGTTTGGCTTAGCAACATTAAGGAGCCAAATATGAAACTCCAGAGATGGAAAATAAGGTAAGGCGAATACGATTTCGAAATCAAATACTTAGAAGGCAAACTGAACCACGTGGCAGACGCATTATCCAGAGTCAAAATTGACGAAAACTTTTATGAAGACATTACACAAGCTACTGCACATAGCGCTGAAGAAGACAACGAAAATCTAATACCCTTAACAGAAAAACCACTCAATTATTTCGCAAGACAGATAGAAATGATTAGGAGTGACACTGACAATGTTGTAAGTGAATCTTATTTCAAGAAAACAAAAATAAAAATTTATTATTCAAACCTTGATACAGAAAAAGCAAAGCAGATAGTGATGGAATATTTTTGTACTAAAGGAAGCGCAGTATACATTGAACACGATTCTGATTTTGAATTAATACAACAGAAATTTAAACAAATTAACCTGGAAACAACACAAATAGTGAGAACAAATTTTAAACTACAAGACATCAGAAATTATGCAGAGTTCAAAGAAATAATCATTAAAAACCACAAGAAATTATTACATCCAGGCATCGAAAAAATGATCAGGCTTTTTAAAGAATCGTACTATTACCCAGATTCCCAAAAACTAATTCAAAACATAATTAACGAATGTGAAATTTGCAACCGAGCAAAAATCGAACACAGAAATACATCGCTTACACTAAAAGTTACACCTGAAGTCGAAAATTGTAGAGAAATGTATGTGGTTGACATATACACCATAAAGAACCAAAACTATCTTACGTGTATTGACTTATATTCTAAATTTGCAAGTATAATCGAGCTAAATGGGAAAGATTGGATGGAAGTCATTCTTACATTTAATAGTATGGGGAAGCCCATTATATTGAAAACAGACAGGGACAGTGCTTTTATGAGCATAGCACTTAAAGAATGGCTTGACAAAGAAGGAGTAAAAATTCAAATAACAACAAGTAAAAATGGTGTGGCAGATGTAGAACGACTACATAAAACCATAAATGAAAAAATTCGAATAATTAACACTGACGACGACGAAGAAAATCGACTTATGGCAATTGAAATAATATTGTACACTTACAATCACAAAATCAAACACAACTCGACTGGCAGAACTCCAGCAGACATTTTTATTTACGCAGGAACACCCACATACGATAACCAGATTATAAAAGAAACAAAAATCGCAAATCTTAACAAAAGCCGACATGACTTTGAAATAAATACTAACTTCAGAAAAGCACCCCTTATTCACGGTAAATTACACAATCCAGATAAGCCCACTGGGAAGATAGAACAAGTAGACGAAGACCACTTTGAGGAAACTAATAGAGGTCGTAAAATTAAGCATTACAAAACCAATTTTCAAAAACAAAAGAAAATTAACAAAAGTAAATATTCACAGGAGGACTCAAACCCAAATCAGGATTCTTAACTTTCACGTTTCTGTCACTATTGATGTCAACATTACTGCTACGAGCGAATAATCAATCACTAGATATAAATCCTATTAAAACAAATAATGGTTATCTTCTATTTAAGTCAGGTATGATAGATCTTCCAGATGATTATGAACACCACTGTTTAACAATAAACTTAACAAAAACCGAAAAAAACATACAAAAAACTAATACTTCAAGCTAAAAACTATAATCACATAATTCAAGTTCAATATTTAATTGAGAAATTACAAAGGGAAATGAACGGAATAAGAATAATAAAAAGAAGTAAAAGAGGTTTAATCAATTTTGTAGGTACAACCTATAAATACCTTTTTGGAGTTTTGGACAATAACGATAAAGATATATTGAAGATCTAGAAATGGGAATGCAACTGACAAGAATAGGGATCTTTAACCCAAAACTATTAAAACACGCCAAGAAAAATAATCAAAAGTCCAATATACGAAATTCTTCCGTACCCGGACGAAAATGGAAATATTTTACAAGACGAAACACAATATAAATACTATCTACACAACAATACTTTGTACAACAAAAACACAAATAAACTAACAATTAATCCATGCATACTAGGGATTTTGAATCAAACAAAAACTAGCTGCAGATATACTAAAACCCATTTACTTACACAAACTAACTTTATTGAACCGAATATTATTATAACATGGAAGCTACCAAAAACCACTTTAAATCAAAATTGCGAGAAGAATGAAATTATAATTGAAAGTAATAATTTGCTCAAAATCTATAATTGTTCAGTAATACTAAATGAAATCATTGCAACTAATATAAACTCAGGCAACACACAAAGCATATATGTCAGAAATAATATTACACATTTACAACCATTATCGTATATTGAAACAAAAGAAATCATTTTTGAACATAATAAAAACCGAATTTACCAGACTATTACAATCATAATGATAAGCATTATTATATTAAGTTTAATCATATACCTTACTTATAAATTTAAGAACATTCCAAAAGAATTTTTGTAAAGAAACTAAACGTTATTGAAAACCAAAATGAACTCCCAGTTGAAAACGACCAAATAGACTTAAATATTGTTCCAAAAATGTATCCAGAAATATAAAAATTATATTCATTAGACGCGTGAGGACACGCTTTCCTTTAGGTGTGGAGGAGTGACATATCCAGTATTTCCCCCTTCCTTTTTATCATATTCAGACCCACTGTCCAACCTTGTTTTACCATCCACATGCCCACTGTATTTTAAAGCGCGAGATTCGCTAACGTAAACAAAAAGGAGTTTAGCATAAAGCTTGGTATTGAGTAACTGCGAAATACTCGCGAAATCAAAAACTCCATATAAAAAAAAACGATTTCGCTCGATTTTCGCTGGTAGCCGTTTCGCGAGTTGGTACACAGAAATGTTGCGAAAAGTCATATCGATGTTGCAGCGTTGCCACCCGATGCATACCGTGTCACGCAATAGTTAATCGATAGGTCATTATTTCGATAGTGCGAAATATATCAAAACCATATTTTTCGCAATCAGCTCGGTTGAAATATACAAGTGTGTGGCGCGAGGAAAAACAAGTGCATAACAAAGTGGCCCTGATCAATTAAGTCAAAGAAAATCCTGTGCTGTAGGAGCGCATCCACAAGTAGCATTCTTATACAGGATTGGTCAAAAGCGTCCAATATAGCTGCTGCCTTTGACAAGGAAGGTTAATAAAGTGATTCCGTGTTTGTAATGGATGAGCCACATAACTCCAGAATGGTCGAATTTGGGATTCGTTTGTTGCAACTCGCACATCGCTATTGTAGCAATAATTGCGGCATTGCAAGGCCAATAAAACTATTCTCTGTTTGTTATCCATTTAAAATTTATTTTGTAAACAAAACTCCTAGAGGTGGGTAGATTTGAAACTAGAGATGGTGGCAACTTTTCGCACTTGCTATCGACGAAATAATGTGCAGAGATTTCGCACGATTTTCGCAGTTACTCAATACCAAGCTTAAACAAAAGTCGAACGCGGAGCGCGCACCCCAGCATCATAACGTAATCATAACAATAATTGTGAAATAATTAAACTGACCAATCAGAAGATGCCAGCATAGCAGCATCTAAACAAATGACCCTTCCTTTGTCTTTGTCACATGCCCATTGTCATGTACGCCAGCGTCGTTATCCCTTTAAATAGAGCATAAGCTTCAAATTGTACTTTAGTCTTAAGATCACCAACAACCAACCCACATCTAATTTCAAATAAAGTTTAAAGCTCCAATGTTTTAATTTTTTTATTTGGATCGGGACTCAAACATGTAATTATATAGTTTATGTGGTCGGAAATGAATATTTCTATGCGTTACAAACTTCTGGGCATTACAATACTTTTTAGCCAAAGTTGAAAAATGTGATTTTTACAATTTTTTTTTTTGTGTGTAGGGGTATACCAAGATCGTTCTCTTACAGGTAATGCCAAGGAAGGGTGGGTGCAGAATAGGGTATATCTAACAGCTTGATACCCTAAATCTAATCAGTCCACACTCTAATCTCTCTGTCATTCCTAGCCTTTGTTAATTATACACTTGAAAAGTGTATATTAATTTTGCCCAGAAGTTTGTAACGCATAGAAATATTCATTTCCGACCCCATAAACTATATATATTCTTGATCAGCACGACGAGCTGAGTTCAATTCCGTCTGTCCGTCCGTCCGTCTGTCCGTCTGTTTGTCCGTCTGTCTGTCCGTCTGTCTGGCTGTCTGTTTCTACGCGAACTAGTCCCTCAGTTTTCAAGCTATCGAGGTGAAATTTTGCACAGAGTCTTCTTTTTGCTGCACGCAACTAATATGTCGTAACCGGCCGGATCGGATGACTATATCGTATAGCTGCCATAGGAACGATCGGTCGGAAAATAAGTCTTAGTGAGAAAAACTTTTTTGTTTTCCATCGTATCATCACCAATCTCTCTACATATAAAAGAGTTTGTCCTGACTGACTGACTGACTGACTCACTGATTCACTGATTGGCAATCAACGTAGAGCCTGAACGGTAAGACATAGAAAGCTGAAATTTTCACAGAAGTTTCCTTATGAGTTGAAAGTGAGCACTAAGGCGGGGTTTTGGAAAATTCCACCCCTAAGGGGTGGAAAACTCCCGGAAAAGCTACTATGGGGGAAAATTTTGTTTTTCATCCGATTGACTTGAAATTTGGTTTGTAAGTAAAGTAAGCGAAATAATTGGACACATGTTTCCCAGATTTCGGAAAATCCGACCACAAGGAAAATGGCCGGAAAATTCTTCATGGAAAAAACTATTTTTCATCCGATTGACTTCAAACTCGGTTTGTGAGGATGAAAAGCAGAATAATTAGACTTGAGATTTTCCGATGATGGAAAATCTGCCCGAAAAGTCGGGAAATTTCCGGAAAATTCCATATGGAAAGAATTATTTTTCATCCGTTTGGCTTCAAACTTGGTTTGTAGGGGTTTGCTAAGTAATTGGACATGAGATTTTCAAATGTTGGAAAATCCGCCCACAACGAAAATACCCGGAAAATTCTATATGAAAAACTATTTTTGATCCGATTGACTTCAAACTCGGTTTGTGGGGATGGTAAGCAAAATAATTAGACATAAGATTTTCCGATGTTGGAAAATGCGCCCGAAAAGTCGGGAAATTCCCGGAAAATTCCATATGGAAAAAACTATTTTTCATCCGTTTGGCTTCAAACTCGGTTTGTAAGGGTAGTTTGCTAAATAATTAGGCATGCGATTTTCCAATGTTGGAAAATCCACCCACAAGGAAAATGGCCAGAAAATTCTATATGGAAAACACTATTTTTTATCCGATTGACTTCAAACTCGGTTTGTAAGGATAGTATGCAAAATAATTAGACTTGAGATTTTCCAATGTTGGAAAATCCGCACGAAAAGTCGGAAAATTCCATATGGTAAAACCTATTTTTAATCCGATTGGCTTCAAAATCGGTTTGTGAACACATTATAGAAAATAATTAGACATTTGATTTCTCGGTGGTAGAATTTCTGCCCACAGGCAAGAATAATGGTGGGCGTATTTCGGTCCAGTGACAATGGCTATTTGTGAGCCGATCTGAATAAAATTCGTTTTGTAAGATCTAGGGTCAGAATAAATGGAAACACGTGTTTTTATACCCGTTACTCGTAGAGTAAAAATGGTATACTAAGTTCGTGCAAATGTATGTAACAGGCAGAAGGAAGCATCTCCGACCCCATAAAGTATATATATTCTTGATCAGCATCAATAGCCGAGTCGATATAGACATGTCCGTCTGTCCGTCTGTCTGTCTGTCCGTGTGTCCGTCCGTCTGTATGAACACCTAGATCTCAGGAACTATAAGATCTAGAGCTACCATTTTTTCAGTGTAGACTTGTATCTTCTGCACGCAGATCAAGTTTGTTTCAAATTTTTGCCACGCCCCCTCCCGCCCCCGCAATATGAAAAAAACCCATATCTCCCACAATTTTGAAAATAGATTGTTCGAACCTTCTAGACATATATTTTAATCATCATTACCTATCGATCCGCTATACATCATTTTTCGATCAGATGAACGATTGAAGAGTTACCGCCCCCGCAATATGAAAAATTCCTCATATCTCCCACAATTTGGGCAACCTTACCCTGAGTAACGGGTATATCGAAGTCGAGCAGGGCCGACTTCAACTTACGCTCTAGTTTTATTTCGGGAAGTTCACTGCAAAGGTCGGATTTTGGGTGCGGGGGTGGGTTTTTAGCCGATATGTATTAAATTTGTTTTGAAAGCTCTATGGGCCAATTAAATAGGATAAAGTTTTTAGCTTTGCGCATACTCACCCTCAAGGTCGGATAATGGGTGACGGGGGTGGTTTTAGCGTTTGTACGCTTAACGGGCCAAGTAGGTGGAAAATAATTTTCTCATTTCTGATGGTCGGAAAATGGGGGCGGGGTGGTATCATTGCCAAAGTTTTTATACCCGTTACTCGTAGAGTAAAAATGGTATACTAAGTTCGTGCAAATGTATGTAACAGGCAGAAGGAAGCATCTCCGACCACATAAAGTATATATATTCTTGATCAGCATCAATAGCCGAGTCGATGTAGACATGTCCGTCTGTCCGTCTGTCTGTCTGTCTGTCTGTCTGTCTGTCTGTCTGTCCGTCTGTATGAACACCTAGATCTCAGGAACTATAAGAGCTAGAGCTACCATTTTTTCAGTGTACACTTGTATCTTCTGCACGCAGATCAAGTTTGTTTCAAATTTTTGCCACGCCCCCTCCCGCCCCCGCAATATGAAAAAACTTCATATCTTCCACAATTTTGAAAATAGATTGTTCGAACCTTCTAGACATATATTTTAATCATCATTACCTATCGATCCGCCATACATCATTTTTGATCAGATGAACGAAGTTCCCGCCCCCGCAATTTGAAAAATTCCTCATATCTCCCACAATTTGGGCAACCTTACCCTGAGTAACGGGTATATCGAAGTCGAGCAGGGCCGACTTCAACTTACGCTCTCGTTTTCATTATTTTGGCGGCTATACTGATGGTGGCGAAGCGAAGCGCGCCGGGTTATATGCTAGTCTTCCACATAATACTGAACAAATTTATCGAAATCGGATGACTATATCATATATATATCATACTATATATCATACATATATATTATACTATGCCATAGGAACGATTGGTCAAAAAACTAGCTCTAGTAAGAAAAACTTTTGTGTTTTTCATCGTAGCGTCACCAATCATGGTATATATTAGTTTTATATGCTTCCATACAATTCAGGAAAGCATATAGCTGCCATACGAACGGTCGGTCAAAAAACAAGTTCTAGTGAGAAAAATTTTTTTGTTTTCCATCGTATCGTCACCAATCTTGGTAGATATTAGTTTTATATCAATTTAAAAATTTTTGAAAAAATTTATCAAAATCGGATGACTAAAGCATATAGCTGCCATAGGACCGATCGGTCGAAAAATGTGTTTTACTAAGAAAAGTTTTTTTTTATGGTATCAAATTCTTATTATCAATGATTTAAAAATTTAAAATATCCGATATCTATATCCTATATATATTTTACCGGTTAAATCAGCTGAAGTAAAGTTTTTCAAGTGTGTTAAAACTTCGGCACAGTCGAAGTTAGCTTTGACTTCTCGTTATACACTTGAAAAGTGTATATTAATTTTGCCCAGAAGTTTGTAACGCATTGAAATATTCATTTCCGACCCCATAAACTATATATATTCTTGATCAGGACGACGAGCCGAGTTCATTTCCGCTTGTCCGTCCGTCCGTCTGTCTGTCCGTCTGTCCGTCGGTCCGTCTGTCCGTCTGTCTGTTTCTACGCGAACTAGTCTCTCAGTTTTAAAGCTATCGAGCTGAAATTTTGCACAGAGTCTTCTTTTTACTGCACGCAACTAATATGTCGGAACCGGCCGGATCGGATAACTATATCATATAGCTGCCATAGGAACGATCGGTCTAAGAACAAGTTCTAGTTAGAAAAACTTTTTTGTTTTCCATCGTAGCGTCACTAATCTTGGTACATGTTAGTTTTATATGCTTTCACATAATTCTGGAAAAATGTATCAAAATCGGATCACTATAGCATATAGCTGCCATAGGAACTATCGGTCGAAAAATAAATCTTTGTGAGAAAAACTTTTTTGATTTCCCTCGTAGCGTCTCCAATCGTAGTATATATTTGTTTTATATGTTTCCACATAATTCTGAAAAAATTGATCAAAATCGGATGACTATAGCATATAGCTGCCATATAAACGGACGGTCAAAAAACTACTTCTAGTGAGAAAAACTTTTTTGTTTTTTATCGTAGCGTCCCCAATCTTGGTATATATTAGTTTTATATGCTTTCACATAATTTCGAAAAAAATTATCAAAATCGGATGACTATAGCATATAGCTGCCATAGGAACGATCGGTCGGAAAATGTGTTTTACTAAGAAAAGTTTTTTTTATGGTATCAAATTTTTATTATCAATAATTGAAAAATTTGAAATATCTGATATCTATATCCTATATATATTTTTCCAGTTAAATCAGTTGGAGTAAAGTTTTTCAAGTGTATTAAAACTTCGACACGGTCGAAGTTAGCTTTGCCTTCTCGTTTTTGTTTATTTTTCATATTGCACTGATATTGCACTTAACTATTGTAGTGGTGAGTTAGCCATAAATGGGAGAAGGAAGAACCCCATCCGACGAGCTCAGCCAGAGTACCGCATGAAGTGCACGACCCCGATTCCCTTATGGCCAATAATGAATGCGCGAAGTTGAGCAGATCATAGATCTGAAGGCCATTCAGTTATTTAAAACAGAAGAACACCCAGCACGCTACAACTTTGAGGAAAAAAGAAAAATCAAAACTGGAAGACATATTTTAAGAACACTTTTCATTTATGTTTATACCCGTTACTCGTGGAGTAAAAGTACTTCATTTTTCGATCAGATGAACGGTAGAAGAGTTGCCTCCGAGCAGGGCCGACTTCAACTTACGCTCTCGTTTTTAGGTAGAAAGATCGCAAGTTTTTGGCCCAAATCTGTTAATTATTTGGCGCTTATAATGCATTTAGTAAGTCGATTTGGGTGCAACAAACCCCGGAAAAAACACTTTAAAAATTAAAAAAATAGAAGGCTAACATCGGCTACGCCGATGTTTTAAATACCCTTGCAGTTTTTAAAAGGCGCTACCATTGATAACAAAGAAATTTTCTCATTAGAACTAGTTTTTAGACCGATCGTTCTACGGCAGCCATATGCTATAGTGATCCGATTTTGATAAATTTTTCACGAATTGTGTGGAAGCATATAAAACTAATATGTACCACGATTGGTGGCGCTACGATGGAAAAGAAAAAAGTTTTTCTCACTAGAACTAGTTTTTGGACCGACAGTTTATATGGCAGCTATATGCTATAGTCATCCGATTTTGATAATTTTTTGCAGAATTGTGTGGAAGCATATAAAACTAATATATACCACGATTGGTGACGCTACGATGGAAAACAAAAAAGTTTTTCTTACTAGAACTAGTTTTAGGACCGATCGTTCCTATGGCAGCTATATGATATAGTCATCCGATCCGGCCGATTCCGAGAAATGTGCAGCGTATTTATATTTAAAGACTTTTTGCAAAGTTTGGTAAAGATAGCTTGAAAACTGAGGGAGGAGATAGCATAGAAACAGACGGACAGACGGACAGACGGACGGACGGACGGACGGACAGACGGAAATAAACTCAGCTCGTCATGCTGATCAAGAATATATATACTGTATGTGGTCGGAAATGTTTCCTTCTATGCGTTACAAATATCGTGACAATTTTAATATACCCTCTGCAAGGGTATAAAAAAAATAAAATATTAAATCAGCTGGGACAGAATCTCTTCTAATTTGCGTTAACTTTTTCGTTTGTTGTTGTGGTTGCACTAGCACTGTGATTTGATCACTGGTTACTGGACAGGCTGACATGGCCGTGAAAAATACGGCTAAGTTGAGGACGGCAATATCAGTTGTGTTTTCAGCTCCTAGTTCCCTTCTGGGATGATTTTCTAGCCGAAGAAGGTTTTAGTCTGGCCGGATGATTTGTGGAGAACAACGCCGACTGGTCAGTACCAACTCACAATATGCACTGCAGCTGCACGCGAGCTTTGGAGCTTTGGGATTTGGTGACAAGTTTGAAAATCTTTTATTGTAGCTATACCACGACAATCGACGCACTACACAACCCTCTGCCAAAATCACACTTGGGGGTTGAAACGACACAAGAGTGATCCTCGCTTGGAGACAATTAGATCCTGATATTGGGCATCACTGCTTTAGGTCATTTTCATGGAATTTTCCCACAGGTCGACCTTGTAAATCACCGATTTTATAATATCAAGTGCCAATTTTGTTTAGAATTCAACACTTTATCCTTCAATATATTCAGATTTCTTAGCAATGAATACGTTGCTCCACTTGTGATCATTTGTTGACCAAAAGCAACCCTATAGGGACTGCTATTGATAGCGGAATGCACTCTCGAACGCAGTGCACAGGAAATAAAACTCAGGTGATCGTCCCAATTAGAGATAAGCGCGTGTCGAATATTTTCAACACGAACACAAACGGCATATTTAAAACACGCTCTCCACACGCTCGGCCAAACGCTCGCGCACGACTTTATTGAAAGTAAATCGAGAGCGTAATAGCCTGTTTATACTAGGGGTTGCGTCTTGCGTTTTGGCGTCTTGCCCAAGACGCGGCGTCTTTCCCATGTAAAAAGTATAGGGCCCTAGTGGTGACAAAAAGTGGCGTCTTGTACGGACGCCGATTTCGATTGCAGAGTTTATTCGATTTTTTGGGGTATATTCGATAATTTTGCCCATTTCTGCCTATCATTCGACTATCGTTTTCAACTATCACCACTAGCACAACAAAAAACAGCTGTGAAAGTTTTGCCGGGAATAAATAAAAAAAAAGTTGTCAAGTTAAATTGGAAAAATTTGTAATTATGGCTGAAAAGAAAGGTAAGCAAGTGTTTTATTCTCTTCTCAAATTAACTTTGAACACATTGTAGGCTCGGAAAAGAGATTTCAGTGGACACCCGATGCCACATACACACTCCTGGAGTCGTCGTGGCTTCCTTTGCAGAATATCAAATGTTGCTGCAGACATCCCCGCCAAATCCATAAATTGCATCATCATAGCATCATTTTTCTCCATGGCAGATAATAAATAAAGTTCACTTGTATTCATTCTGTTTTATTAAATTTTTTTTTTGCTTTCAACAAAACCAAAACAAACATCAGCTGTTTAGTTGACGATGGACGCAGGACGCAACCTTGTGCCAGTATAAACGCCAATTCAGAGTTATTGCGTCCATAACGATTTCGATAGCAAACTCAGCGTAGTATAAATGTAGCATAAGTTGAAGTCGGCCCTGCTTGACTTCGATATACCCGTTACTCAGGGTAAGGTTGCCCAAATTGTGGGAGATATGAGGAATTTTTAAAATTGAGGGGGCGGGAACTTTTCTATCGTTCATCTGATCGAAAAATTATGTATGGCGGATCGATAGGTAATGATGATTAAAATATATGAGGTTTTTTCATATTGCGGGGCGGGAGGAGGCGTGGCAAAAATTTGAAACAAAACAAAACGAGAAGGCAAAGCTAACTTCGACTGTGCCGAAGTTTTAATACACTTGAAAAACTTTACTCCAACTGATTTAACTGGAAAAATATATATAGGATATAGATATCAGATATTTAAAATTTTTAAATCATTGGCCGTGTTCAGCAGAAAGATGGAGCGCTGAGCATGTATCAGAAAAAATGATAGATCAAAAAGTTTCTGCTGAACGAAGTGCTACATTTTTAGCAAACGCCTTTAGAAAAATATCATAATACGGAACTACGTAGCTTTTTTAATGGCGCTGCAGACACGCTAGCATTCTGTGGTACACTGGAAATTGCATAGAAATTGGCCTAATGAGGTTTAATTATATTTGATTATTATACACTTGAAAAGTGTATATTAATTTTGCCCAGAAGTTTGTAACGCATAGAAATATTCATTTCCGACCACATAAACTATATATATTCTTGATAAGGACGACGAGCTGAGTTCATTTCCGCTTGTCAGTCCGTCCGTCTGTCTGTCCGTCTGTCTGTCTGTCTGTCTGTCTGTTTCTACGCAAACTAGTCCCTCAGTTTTAAAGCTATCGAGCTGAAATTTTGCATAGAGTCTTCTTTTTACTGCACGCAACTAATATGTCGGAACCGGGCGGATCGGATGACTATATCATATAGCTGTAATAGGAACGATCGGTCGAAAAATAAGTCTTTGTGAGAAAAACTTTTTTGATTTCCATCGTAGCGTCACCAATCGTAGAATATATTAGTTTTATATGTTTCCACACAATTCGGAAAAAATTGATCAAAATCGGATGACTATAGCATATAGCTGCCATATAAACGGTCGGTCAAAAAACTACTTCTAGTGAGAAAAACTTTTTAGTTTTCCATTGTAGCGTCTCCAATCTTGGTATATATTAGTTTTATATGCCTTCACATAATTTCGAAAAAATTTATCAAAATCGGGTAACAATAACATATAGCTGCCATATAAACGGTCGGTCAAAAAACTACTTCTAGTGAGAAAAACTTTTTCGTTTTCCATCGTAGCGTCTCCAATCTTGGTATATATTAGTTTTATATTCTTTCACATAATTTCGAAAAAATTGATCAAAATAGGATCACTATAGCATATAGCTGCCACAGGAACGATCGGTCCAAAAACTAGTTCTAGAGAGAAAAACTTTTTTGTTTTCCATCGTAGCGTCACCAATCGTGGTATTTATTAGTTCTTTATGCTTCCACACATTTAAAAAAAAATTGATCAAAATCGGATGACTATAGCATATAGCTGCTATATAAACGGTCGGTCAAAAAACTAGTTCTAGTGAGAAAAACTTTTTGTTTTCTGACGTAGCGTCCCCAATTTTGGTATATATTAGTTTTATATGCTTTCACATAATTTTGCAAAAATTTATCAAAATCGGATGACTATAGCATATAGCTGCCATAGGACCGATCGGTCGGAAAACGTGTTTTACTAAGAAAAGTTTTTTTATGGTATCAAATTTTTATTATCAATGATTCAAAAATTTTAAATGTCTGATATCTATATCTTATATATAATTTACCGGTTAAATCAGTTGGAGTAAAGTTTTTCAAGTGTATTAAAACTTCGGCACAGTCGAAGTTAGCTTTGCCTTCTCGTTTTTTATAATTATTTACAGCAGATTTAAAAGCTCATAATTGCAATCAGTGCACAAGATACGACTAATGCTATCGATAACACGCCTATCGATATGCAATTACAGCTGGTGGTATCAGTATCACTTCAAAGGAGCGTACTATTTCTTCGATACATGCTCCGCTATCATGATACCTCAAATTGGCTATCATAATACCGGATCAGTCGCGGTCAGCAGAAAGATCATTTCAATTTTATGATTGATCAGGGAGCAAGTTCTTCTGCTGAACGCGGTCATTAATAATAAAAATTTGATACCATAAAAAACGAGAAGGCAAAGCTAACTTCGACTGTGCCGAAGTTTTAATACACTTGAAAAACTTTACTCCAACTGATTTAACTGGAAAAATATATATAGGATATAGATATCAGATATTTAAAATTTTTAAATCACTGATAATAAAAATTTCATAACAAAAAAAAATTTTCTTAGTAAAACACATTTTCCGACCGATTGGTCCTATGGCAGCTATATGCTATAGTCATCCGATTTTGATAAATTTTTGTCAGACTTGTGTGGAAACATATAAAACAAATATATACTACGATTGGAGACGTTACGATAAGAAACAAAAAAGTTTTTCTCACTAGAAGTAGGTTTTTGATCGACCGTTTATATGGCAGCTATATGCTATAGTCATCCGATTTTGATAAATTTTTTCAGAATTGTGTGGAAACATATAAAACAAATATATACTACGATTCGAGATGCTACGATGGAAATCAAAAAAGTTTTTCTCACAAAGACTTATTTTTCGACCGATCGTTCCTATGGCAGCTATATGCTATAGTGATCCGATTTTGATACATTTTTCCAGAATTATGTAGAAGCATATAAAACTAACATATACCAAGATTAGTGACGCTACGATGGAAAACAAAAAAGTTTTTCTAACTAGAACTAGTTCTTAGACCGATCGTTCCTATGTCAGCTATATGATATAGTCATCTGATCCGGCCGGTTCCGACATATTAGTTGCGTGCAGTAAAAAGAAGACTATGTGCAGCTACGATAAAAAACAAAAAAGTTTTTCTCACTAGAAGTAGTTTTTTGACCGTCCGTTTATATAGCAGCTATATGCTATAGTCATCCGATTTTAATACATTTTTTCAGAATTATGTGAAAGCATATAAAACTAACATATACCAAGATTAGTGACGCTACGATGGAAAACAAAAAAGTTTTTTTAACTAGAACTTGTTCTTAGACCGATCGTTCCTATGGCAGCTATATGATATAGTTATCCGATCCGGCCGGTTCCGACATATTAGTTGCGTGCAGTAAAAAGAAGACTCTGTGCAAAATTTCAGCTCGATAGCTTTAAAACTGAGAGACTAGTTCGCGTAGAAACAGACAGACGGACAGACAGACGGACGGACGGACAAGCGGAAATGAACTCAGCTCGTCGTCCTGATCAAGAATATATATAGTTTATGGGGTCGGAAATGAATATTTCTATGCGTTACAAACTTCTGGGCAAAATTAATATACACTTTTCAAGTGTATAAAAATGGTAGCTCTAGCTCTTATAGTTCCTGAGATCTAGGTGTTCATACAGACGGACAGACAGACGGACAGACAGACAGACGGACATGTCTATATCGACTCGGCTATTGATGCTGATCAAGAATATATATACTTTATTGGGTCGGAGAGGCTTCCTTCTGCCTGTTACATACATTTGCACGAACTTAGTATACCCTTTTTACAGTACGAGTAACGGGTATAAAAAACGAGAAGGCAAAGCTAACTTCGACTGTGCCGAAGTTCTAATACACTTGAAAAAGATTACTCCAACTGATTTAACCGGTAAAATATATATAGGATATAGATATAAAATATTTACAATTTTTAAATCATTGATAATAAAAATTTGATACCATAAAAAAAAACTTTTCTTAGTAAAACACATTTTCCGTCCGATCGGTCCAATGGCAGCTATATGCTATAGTCCTCCGATTTTGATCAATTTTTTCGAAATTATGTGAAAGAATATAAAACTAATATATACCAAGATTGGAGACGCTACGATAGAAAACAAAAAAGTTTTTCTCACTAGAAGTATTTTTTTGACCGACCGTTTATATGGCACCGCGACTGATCCGGTATCATGATAGCCAATTTGAGGTATCATGATAGCGGAGCATGTATCGAAGAAATAGTATGCTCCTTTGAAGTGATACTGATACCACCAGCTGTAATTGCATATCGATAGGCGTGTTATCGATAGCATTAGTCGTATCTTGTGCACTGATTGCAATTATGAGCTTTTAAGTATGCTGTAAATAATTATAAAAAATAATCAAATATAATTAAACCTCATTAGGCCAATTTCTATGCAATTTTCAGTGTACCACAGAATGCTAGCGTGTCTGCAGCGCCATTAAAAAAGCTACGTAGTTCCGTATTATGATATTTTTCTAAAGGCGTTTGCTAAAAATGTAGCACTTTGTTCAGCAGAAACTGTTTGATCTATCATTTTTTCTGATACGGCCAATGATTTAAAAATTTTAAATATCTGATATCTATATCCTATGTATATTTTTCCAGTTAAATCAGTTGGAGTAAAGTTTTTCAAGTGTATTAAAACTTCGGCACAGTCGAAGTTAGCTTTGCCTTCTCGTTTATATCTATATTCTATATATATTTTACCGGTTAAATCAGTTGGAGTAATCTTTTTCAAGTGTATTAGAACTTCGGAACAGTCGAAGTTAGCTTTGCCTTCTCGTTTTATTTATAACTAGAGCATAAGTTTAAGTCGGCCCTGCTCGACTTCGAAATACCCGTTACTTCGGAAAAGAATTATTTAAAAATATATAATATTAAATCACAAAATACCAAGCGCAATTAATTAGTTTGCTTAGAACTCGACGATAGTTCACCTGATCATGAAATGATGTATCGATAAGTTATGATGATTAAATTATTTGTTAAGACGGTTCAAACAATCTATTTTCAAAATTTTGGGAGATATGAGGTCATTTCCGACTTGGTGGCAACTCTACTATTGGTCATCTGATCAGGAAATGATAGATGGCTATTCGATAAGTAACGATGATTATAATATATGTCAAGAAGGTTCGAATAATCTATTTTTAAAATTGTTGGAGACAGGGCTGCAAACCTAAAAATTTTTTGCGGAGCTCCGGTTAGCGGGTTCGAACCAAAATTTTCCAATGGTTAATGTTCGGAAATTTAAGGTTCACGGTTTTTGAGCGAGGGTTTCGGTTCACACCTTGGATCAGCCCACGTTTTTCCCAATTTTAATATAAAAGCAATTAATTTAATAAGTATGCTAAACAATTTATAGAATTTCCTTATACTTAATTATTTAAATATTAAGTTTATTAGTAGTATGTCTTCAAGTAATTGCTTGTCTATGCTACTTCTTTGGTCAGACTTGAGTCGATGGCACTGATAAGTGATAAATTTTCACTTTAATTAGTTTTTCACACACAAAATTGAGCATGGATTGGGGTTTTTTCGCCACACTTGGAACTTTTTTTTTCACGATTTCTTCGAAAAGACCTTTGTGTTTCCTTTCAAGGTGCCGCATTAAATTTGCTGCATGCCTGCCGCTCATTTTGAGTTTACATTCGTGAGATTGTGATTTGTAAGTGTTTATATCGTATGTAAATTTTGAAAATATTAATTTGCTTGCCATCGTACACCTTCTTCTTAAAAGCGAGAATGAATTCGCGTGCCAAAATACGCGTATATACATTGTAAGTTGTGGTATGTTTGTATTTTTGTCTCTTTCTATTTCTATTCTTCTTTGCAGCAAATTTTTGGCGCGTGCCACACACATAAACACGTATGTACTTTTTTTTTTGGACTAGTGGCTAGTCCATGTACATGTACATATGAATGATTGTATGTACAGTGAACAGAAATATGTGTTTTACGCACAAGAAATGATACGGTTTCTAGATTTTTATGCATGCACAGTGTTGTGGCCTATTATGGCTCAGTGGGTAGCGTGTGTGCCTACCGTGCGGGAGGTTGTGGGTTCGATCCCGCCTCGGAACATCTAATTTAAAAAAAGTTTTTCTTTAAAAACTTTTATTCATAAGGTCCACCTTTACAGCTGTTGGCGTCAGTTGTGAAGTAACTAGCCATGAAAAAGCTTCTCAAAAACTTTGCCGTTCGGATTCGGCGTTAAACTGTAGGTCCCTATCTCTTGAGCGAAAATTTAAAGACACTCGAGCCAAGAGATTGAGAGAAGCTCGGCTTGGCCCCATTATGGGGCTGTAACAGCCAATTTTAACTTTTAACAGTGTTGCATAGTTTGAAATGGACGAAAACATGTATGTATTTATGTACAATGTACATTGTACATATGTAAGTGGGTTGGCAAAGATGTATGTACATATGCATGCAGGTTTTCAAGTAGTCAAAAGGAAGAAAATATCAGATCGAAGATTTTGTGGATTTTTTGCCTTTGTTGTGGCCGTTTTTTCGTCTCTTCAAATGTACACAACCATTTTTTTATACATATCTAAAAATGTTATTGAACCGAACCGAAACTATTGGTTCGGACAGGTTCAGCTATTTTTTTCAATCGCGGTTCGGTTCAGGTTCGGTTCACAGTCAAAAAAAAGTCGGAGTTCCGGGTTCGAACCGGTTCGGTTCAAAACCTGTTTGCAGCCCTGGTTGGAGATATGAAGCATTTTTAAAATTGCGGGGCGGCAACTTTACTATCGTTTATCTGATAGGGAAATGATGTATGGCGGATCGGTAAGTAATGAAGATTAAAATATATGTCTAGAAGGTACGACAATCTATTTTCCAAATTGTGGAAAAAATGTGTAACAAACTTGATCTGCGTGCAGCCGATACAAGCCTAAACTGAAAAAAATTGTAGCTCTAGAACTTATTGTCTCTGAGATCTAGGTGTTCATACAGACGGACGGATGGACGGACGGACAGACGGACATGTCTATATCGACTCTGCTATTGATGCTGATCAAGAATATATATACTTTAAAGGGGCGGAAATGCTTTCTTCTGCCTGTTACATACATTTGCACGAACTTAGTATACCCTTTTTACTCTACGAGTAACGGGTATAAAAATAGGTTTATCAATATTTGCGCTTAACAATCTAGTACGCCGCTTGCTTAAGATTAGGTCCGAAGTGTAAAAGATTCTCTCACTAGTGGCAGAGCTAGTCGGAATATTTAAAATTAGCTTAGAAAGCTTTTGCAGCAGTTTTAAATTGTTTGCATTTTTCCAAAACAGTAAAAGTTTTAAAAGTTTTTCGTAAATAACACTCACATTTATTTCAACAAAAACAAAAAGCAAACACTGATATTTTGGAATAAATATCATGTTCATTATAAATTGTTTAAAACAGTGTTTTCTAAAATTGATTTCATTCTGTCAAAAGTGATATTTATCAGAGAAATAAATAACAATTTTGACAGAATGAGTTCGGAAGCTCAAGATAGTAAGAAAAGCATTTATAAACAATGCAAATAGTTAAATATAATTTTTAATCCGCATTATTGTTTGCTTTTCTATAATATTATACCAATGAAACTGCAAGACGAAGTTTTAGCTACACAGAGGGAAAAAACCGAGAACATTGGACTCAAGATGAGCACAATCGTTACCAAAAACAGTGTAAGAACGGGAAATCTCATATGTAGTAGAATGTTCTCACTTCAAGAACATTTTTTGAGAACGCAAAAACTTGAATTGAGTTGTTTTTGTTCCGTTTTCAAGAACACTTTTTACTTTATATGAGAACAAACAATACTCATTTTAAGTAATTTCGTTCTCAGACAGAAAAAAAAAACTGTGCCATTCGGGCTCAACTCAACGCCAAACGGGCTCAATAATGTCGGGATAGTCACCCGATAAAAGTTCATAAAATTTAGAAACGCCCGAGAGATTTTTTTTTCTTATAAATTTGCATATATATTATTAATAATTGTATATTTGGATTCACTTAAGACTTCTTTAATTTGAAGAAACATATATAAATAAATTAATAAGAACTTACTTTAACTCGCCTTGTCTGGGAATCGAACTCGGGACCTCGGGTCTGCGTCTCAGCGCACTCGACCGCGCCGCGCTTGCCAGACTAGGCACCCAATGACATACAAGAGCGTTTCCTCCTGACGACAAAAGAGAGAAGCCAAGAGAGCGAATTTGCTGTTGCTCTCAGCTTGTTCGCTCTCTCTGTTTTTCAACCCCCGTATAGTTGCGAAACACCATAACCAAAGCCAATGTGGCACGCGCTCACGGAATTGAAAGTCAAAAAGGCAATTATACTCCGATTGAGTTGAATTTTGCTCATTTCAAGAACATTCTGAACATTTGTTCTCAAAAATTTTGAGAAAAATCTGTTATTGTTTTGAGTTGCCGGCAACTTATATTCTGAACAGGTTTTTTCCCTCTGTGTAGTATATACATTATTGCATTTATTTAAACATAGTGTCGTTTAATAATCTTTGATTTAATTTAACAAGCAGAATGTTTTAAAATGTTTCTTCACTTAATTTGTTTCGTAACCTTGTATAAATAATAGGTAATGCGCTGAAAGCCCTTTCAACTGAAACTTGTGTTGCTGGCACAGCCAAAGCTGTTTCTGCAATTTGCGCAAGAATTGGCTCTGTTAATGCTTGTGCTTTCCAGTATAGCAAAATGTCCTGCTCCAAGTCAGCTCTGTCACTGTATTGCAAATGCTCCAGTTTTGTTGATATTGATTTAGACTGGCCAATGCTTGGAAAATTTTAATTTCGTTTTAATATATCAAAACGGCAATTTTGTGAAGTGCTGGGAGCGTTCGTTTCGCTTTCAACATATTCCTTAATTCGAAAATGGTCATAAACGGAGTTCAACTTTTTCTATAATATAAATTAAGAATTATACAGTTTAAAAGCAGAGTTAAATCTTACCAAAGCCAGTCGCTTTTGATTATTCGTTAAAAACGACGATCCTTTATAGTTAAATCGAGGGTCGACATATATGGCTGCCAAAAATGCATCATTTTCCATCAAAATCGTTTTTCTTGATAATAGAGCACTTAACAAATTTTTAGAAATATCATGTCCCATCTGAGTGAGACGAGCCTCGCAGAGCAACCACTCTCTGTAAAAATCACCCATTACCATATCCTTAGTTTGCAACATAGTTGTGCATTCTGCAATTGGCTTAAAGCAAGAGCAAAAATTGTCTACGAAGTCCCAGTCTATTATTTGTGGTAGTATATTTTGCGCTTTGCTTTTCATTAAGCGAAGGGAGTCGATCATATTATAACTTGAGCTCCAGCGTGTATTATTATCTATGACTGGAAGTGTTTCGCTATGACGACGTAGCTCCACTCTAAGTTTTTTTTACGTATTTTCTACACTTCTCAACGTCCTCATCAATTTTTTTAATGCCATCGTAAGATGCTAACTGTAAAGTATGCGCGGCGCAGTGTACAACACTCAAAGAAACCTGCATTTGTCTATGAACTTCGTTGATAACGTCACTCTCCTCCTCTAGGTCCAGTCCCAGTTCTTTATATTCTTGGAGGAGCTTTGAAGTCTTGACAACATTCGCTCCATTGTCCGTTGTCATCGAGTAAACTTGATCAACGCTTATATTAAACTCATTTAAGCAACTTAATATGCCAGATTTTAAGTATTGTGCCGTATGACTTTCATGTAGTTGTATCATACCAATTGTATGTATTTCTGTATTAAAATTTGTTATGTATTGTATGTTAACACACATAATAATCTTATCATTTCGGGACGCAATATCCATTTTAAGGCAAACCATTCGATCTTCAATATTAGCTGCAATAGCAACGCAAACTTTTTTTGCGGTTTCTTTTATAAGATCCACAATATTTAGAGAGTTTAAATTTATCGAATGACCGTCTGCCCAAGGCTGCAGAATATTTTGAAAATATTTATTGTCAAATACTCTAAATGGAAATCCTCCTTCAGTCACCAAATGCGTAATTGATTTTAAATATTCGCTCCTTGATATTTTTAGCTCTACTTTGGTGGTTGGCTTCTTAACCAATTTCTTTTCTTTCAGCTCTTCATGTACGCCTCCATGTACCATTTTATAATGGCGTCTTATGTTTCCGGGAAACTTTGATAACGATTTGTGACATAATTTGCACGATACTTTCTCGTCGTCGACATTCGTTATTACCAATTCATCCGTTTCGAACTTTTTAGGCCTACCCATTTTTAATAAACGTTCAAATGTAAAACTTAAATAAAACTTAGATATTCAACAGCAGCCAACTTTTTAAACACTGAAGTGAAATAATATATTTTCCAGCAAAATCAACGCTTGCTTTCAATATTCTTTCAGAAGTGATATTTATCCCAAGTGATAAATATCATTGTTTTTTACTGATATAAATTTTAGAGAACAGTGTGAGAAATAATTTCTAACACTCATGATATTTATTTATAAATATCAATGCTTTTGTTTTTTTCATTGTTTAAAACGAAGTGATATAATCATTGAGTGTTAGTTTACGAACCCTGAGTAAAACATTATTGTAATAGTATAGTTATTTAGTTTATTTAATAGATTGTAGGTATTTTAATAGTAGATTTACAGTAGCACTTAGTGTTTTAGATTAATATAATACAGATGGAGTTGTGACTCTGTCTCTTGCTCGATCTAGACTGTTTGCTGCAAGCGTTGTCTGTCTTGCTGTGAGCCAAAACCCACCCTGCTTATACACTCTGCAAGAGAGAGCGTGCGAGAGCGAACTCCTGAGAGCGACCAAAAGAGAGGTAGCAAGCATCGCCATTTTGACCAATCCAAACACCTTGATAAGGGTTACGTGAAACCTGAAATCCTTCCACATCTTTCAATAAAAACCTATTGTTCTTTAAGACTTTGTCAATAACATATGGTCCTTTGGTATCAATTTCCTGGATGCCCCCACTGTACTATCAAAATTCTTTACCATTACATATTCTCCTTCCTTGTATTCTGTTGCTTTTCTCTTTTTGCGGTTGTAATATTGCTCGTTGTATAATTGTGCTTGTTGTTGATGTAATTCTCCTTCTTTTCTTATATCTTCTAATCTCTGTGTGACTCCTGCATTTTCAATTTCATCCAATTTCTCTCTTGATTTATCCTCTCTGCTCCATACCAAATAACATTTTGCTGGGACATTGCTTAATACTTCTATGCTGAGTATTATTCAACGCATATTCAACATCTTCAATTACTGTATCCCAGTATATTCCTTTTTCGGGTTCAGTCATTTTCGCTATCATTGGTCCTAGGCTTCTATTTATCCGTTCCACTTGTCCGTTGGCCTGAGGAGAACCAGTCGCTATCTTGACATGCTTTACATTGCAATCATTCATAAACTTTTCAAAATCCTCTGATGTAAAACAACTTCCTCTGTCCAATATAATACACCTTGGTCTGCTATAAGCCCTAAAATAGTCTTTTAATGCTTGTATCACTTCTTTCGTATTCGTTATCTTTGTGGTGTATAACCTAACATATTTAGTAAACGCATCGACTACAATAAAAATGTGTTTCTTGGCTCTACCACCATCCACTGGTCCATAATGATCAATATGTACGATTTCAAAAGGTTTATTTCCTTTGGGGATACTATTCAAAAATCCTTTTCCTTTTCCATCTTTTGGTGAAAACGCAACACATTTTAAACAATTTTCTATGTGTTTCATTGCTTTTTCTTTGATACCTGGAAACCAGTAACTTTTGTGAATCGCATCTATCATTTTATCCCTACCTATGTGCCCCATCTGATCATGGTACTTGTATACAACGTGATCTTCCATTTCTTTTGGCACATAAATTAACAGCCTTTTATCATTTGTCTTCCTGTACACTACTCCGTTTCTCATCTCATACAACTTGTGTTCTGACGTTTCCAACAATTCTTTAATTTTCTTTAGTTCTGAATCTTTCGCTTGACATATAACAAGATTGTCTTCAAAACTGTTGGTTTCGATTATCATTATATTCGTGCACCTGCTCAATGCATCGACATGCTGCATTCGCTTTCCAGATCTGTGACTTAACTCATAGTCATATTCCTGGAGCTCTAATGCCCATCTTGCTATCCTTGGGTTCAATTCTACTCTGTTTAACGTGAGCGTTAGGGAATTACAATCAGTAATAATTTTAAAATGTTTTCCTTGCAAATAAATTCTGAATCTGCGCAATGCATATATTATCGCCAATGTCTCCAGTTCAAAACTATGATATTTTGATTCCACCTCAGTTGTTCTCTTTGAAAAATAGAATATCGGGTGTAATTTCTTATCATTTTTCTTTTGTAATAAGACAGCACCAATTCCCATTGCACTCGCGTCGCAATGTAACTCTATATCATCTCTGTGATCATAAATTGATAATACTGGTGCTTCCAACAATTTATCTTTGAGATTCAGAAAACATTCTAGTTCTTTTTCTTCAAATTGAAACTGCTTGTCCTTTTTCAGTAAATCATATAACGGTTTAGCAATTCTTGAAAAATCTTTTATAAATCTTCGAAAATAAGAGCATAGACCCAGAAAACTCTGAACCGCTTGCGTTTTGTCTGGTACAGGAAAATTTCGAACCGCATTCAAACCCTTATCGTCAGCTCTGATGCCATTGCCTGTTATCCGATAACCCAAATATTTGATACTTGACTGTAAAAATTCGCATTTATCCATCCGGAGCTCCAACTTATTCTGCACTAATCTTTTGAACACTTCTTCCAACGTTTCCATATGTTCCACAACATTCTCACTTGCCACCATGATGTCATCCATATACACAATAACCTTATTGCTTCTGATCAAGTCCTCAAATATTTTATTAATAAATCTTTGAAAGACCGCCGGAGCGTTCTTAAGACCCATTGGCATTCTCAAAAATTCAAACTGCCCCAATGGTGTCGTAAACGCCATATACTTTACTGATTCTCCATTAACAAAAACGTGAAAATAACCATTTTTCAAATCCAGCTTGGAAAATAACTTTTTGTTTACCAGTTTATCCAACAAATCATCTATCAGTGGCAGCGGATAACTATCTTAAATCATTCTCTTGTTAAGTATTCTAAAATCAACACATAGTCGTACATCTTCGGTTTTTTTCTTCACTAACAATATTTGAGAAGCGTATTCTGACTCACTAGGTTGTATTATTCCGTTTTCCAAATACTCATCTAACATTTTCTGCAGTTTTTCTTTCTCTGTATAAGACAATCGTCTTGGTGAACAACTAAACGGTTTATGTTTCTCCAAGCTTAACTTAATTTCGCATCTTATTAACGGATTATCTGGTCTCTGTACATTAACATATTTTTCCTCAAGTAATTTTTCAAATTGACATTTAGTCTCATAACCAATCTCATCTCCAACATTGTATTCTGGTACCTTGTCGTCGATATTTATCTGATACAATCCAAGCATATCTTTTTCAAAATTTTCTGATAGTGTTTCCTTCACATTTTCATTGTCCTTTGTATCTTCTTCATTCATTTTCTTAACCATTTTTTCTTCGTTCGTTTCTCTACCAATTGTTTTCAAATCAATAACAGTTTCTCTTTCAGCATTCACTTTATCTTCTTTATCAGTTTCATTAGCACTAACAGTTTTCATTTCCTTTCCAACACTAACAGTTTCATTTTCATTGCCAACACTAACAGTTTCCTTTTCATTTCCAACACTAACAGTTTCATTTTCGTTGCCAACACTAACAGTTTCCATTTCATTTCCAACACTAACAGTTTCATTTTCATTGCCAACACTAACAGTTTCCTTTAAACTTCTACCAATAACCGTTTCCTTTACACTACTAACCATAACATTCTTATTAACCTTGTCATTTTCTTCAATCGATTCATTGCATAAATTCTCCTAAAGGTTTTCTGGATTTATCAACGTAACCATTTTCAAGGCATTAAGTCGAATGCCTCCATAAAATCTCTTCCCACGATAACATCGTGGCTCATAGATTCGTTTGCCACCACAATTAAGTGAAAATAAATTTGTATTGTATTTTTCATTACAAAACATAAGGTTCTTCCAAAAGTTTTAAGCTGGCTTTCATTTAGCCCATGATACGATTTTTCAACAGGATATAACTTCGCCTCTTTGGGCACCTTTTTCTTTTTAATAAGTGATACTGGACTCCCCGAATCTATGAGGCACGCTGTAATACATAAATGGTTAAGGATGTCCACAAAGTGGATTTTAAATTGCCTTACATAATTGTTTTTGTCGCTGCTCTTCTCAGCACTGCCTTTCTTGAGTGGACACTTCGCCACCCAATGGTCCATTGCTCCACAACTGTAGCACGATCCTGGTTCGCGCTTCGGCTTCTTGCAGTCCTTTATAAAATGACCTCTGCAGTTGCAGTTTCGACAGCGCATTTCTTTGGGTTGAACACCTTTGTTGGCAGCCACACCACCATCTTCCACTTGTTTTTGTGGTACAACTGGCAGCCGTACTCCCGAAAACGCACCCAACATCTGTTTGTTTCAATGACCTGGTCCAACAGTTCATCCTCCTCAATGCTGACGCTTCCAGCCAACATTATTTTACCCTGCAAGTAGGATGCCAAATTTTCGGTTGGTTGCCACTTGCGAGCCTCAAAGTGACGTCTCATTTCCACCTTGGAAATTTTCTTGCCAAAAGCTTCGATCAGCTGATCACAGAGATTGGTCACTGGCTCAAATATCCGCGTTGCCTCAGCATGCAGCCAAGATTGTGCACTTCCTTTCATTTTACAACTGAACAGCTTATGAAGATAAATATTGTTCAAGTTGTAAAGTTCACCAATGTTTTTCAACTGCACTACCCATCCGTTGGCACATGTCATGCCATTGAAATCGGCTAAAACGTCTTTTGCCATAACAAACGAGGTGTTGAAATTGGTAGTGTTGCCAACATCAACATTTTCTGGATTGCCTTGCCCACTGTGTGTATGTGTGCTGACCGCATTGCCAGCCTCAAAATTTGCTGCATTGCCTTGTTCGCTGTCTGCACATACGTTTTCGTCGACTGCTGAATTCGTTGACGCTTCACGAGTTTGATCATGACGACGACTCTGGTCATATAGTTGTATTTGTTGTAGCAGCTCTCGCAGTAAGTTCTCGTTGACGCTCATCAGCGATTGCTGTACTTCTTGTTGTTGTTCGACGCTGCTGGCGCCTTCTGCTTCTGCGTTGTGGTAAAATTCGGCGGCGCCGCCATGACGCGACGATGAAATTTTTTCTTGTTGATGCGAACTGTTCCCTTTGTTCTGCTGGTCTAGGTCATCTTCTTTCCCAGAGATTGGTGGTGCATCGCCACGTATCTCCACTGGGACTTTTCCAATCTGTTAAACAGTTCGGCTTTTGTGCCGCTTGTCTGCATATTTAACGCTGCTAGCCACATTTTCAGCGATTTAACGCTTAATTTTGTTGGATCAGCCAAAATGTCCATCGCGTGACTACTAACCACTTCTGATATTGTAATAGTATAGTTATTTAGTTTATTTAATAGATTGTAGGTATTTTAATAGTAGATTTACAGTAGCACTTAGTGTTTTAGATTAAAATAATACAGATGGAGTTGTGACTCTGTCTCTTGCTCGATATAGACTGTTTGCTGCAAGCGTTGTCTGTCTTGCTGTGAGCCAAAACCCACCCTGCTTATACACTCTGCAAGAGAGAGCGTGCGAGAGCGAACTCCTGAGAGCGACCAAAAGAGAGGTAGCAAGCCTCGCCTGCTACATTATTATCATGCTTTTTTAAGGTTCTATAGTAATTTTCAATTTCAACGTAAACTGCGCTTTGATCCAACCTAATTTTGTCGATATAAATTTAGTAAATTTTATTCTGTTAGGTCCAATTGTCTAATTGACTTAGTATTTTTTCATAGCGGTTAATCAAGCAGTGTCGTGTTCGTCGTGTTTTGTCGTGTTCATCGTGTTTTGTCGTGTTTATTCGTGTTAAATCGTGTTTTAAGGGCTTAAAACTGACACGCACGTGCTCGCACGAAACCTCATGTTGTAAAACGAAAACGTCGTGTTGAGTCGTCCGTGTTAGTGTCACGAATAAAAACACGACACGCGCCCAACTCTAGTCCCAATTGATTCGATCAGGCTGAACATATCACTTGATGATCCGAGTATAGATCGATATACTCTTTCCGAAGCATTTGCTTCGAATACTGGATTTGGTATTTCGTTCAATTTGAGAGCCCCAAATTGCAGGCCATTATGCGATACAACCACTTCTGGTATCCCAAAACAATGGAACAGGTCCTTCTCCATGTATCGCATCACTGCATCGGTTATAAACTTTTTTACGGCTTTCAAATACGGAAACTTAGAGAAATGGTTTAGTACAAACAAAATACCTATATTTCCAGACAGGGTTCTCAAAGTACCGAACTAAGTTCCGTACTTACGTTCGGCACACCAAAAGTACTGAACACAGGCAAGTACCGTACACATGCAAGTACGGTAAATGCTTTGTAACGTACTGTACTCAAAAATGAAGTACGGTACCTTCATCGTAACGGACCGTCCGAAAAAAAAATGTACTGAACTATTTTGTGTTTAAGGACTGTAACTGACAAATCCGAGCGGTCCGAAACTAAAATCATTTTGTACTTCGCCTCCTTAACTAAAAAATATTTTGCTCGCACGCGTACTAAACACAAAATAGTTTAGTACTTATTTTTTTCGGACGGTCCGTTACGACGAAGGTACCGAACTTGTGTTTTACGTACAGTACGTAAAAAAAAATGTACAGTACTTGCCAATGTACGGTACTTGCTGTGTTCGGTACTTATGTTTTGTATGCGAACCCTGTTTCCAGAACGGCTACTGGGATAAGGTCCCAAAAAATCTATATATAGCTTTTGGAAAAACCGCCTAGTTGATCCCGTTTTCCCCCATTGGTGGACGCAGTGTACGATTAACAAGTGGTACAGTTATTAATGTATTCTATAGTATAATTGATCATATTTGGCCAATATTAGAAGCGGCGAATACCACTGTGTGATGCAACCGGATGGTCATGGTTCTGTTTGAGCACTTTCTGAGCACTTGGACATCCAAAGTGTCCAACATAAATCGTCAGAGATTTGGTCGTCCGTGGCATGTTCTCCCCTACGAGACACGTGTTCGTTCATTATTTTAACATCAGGCGTATTTTTTTGGTAAGCTTGTATTTCCCTTTTGATGTCTAAATATTCTGCTGACTGAAAATGTTCTGATATATGATCTTAACTGTCTATAGTTAAAGAGGACAAATCTTCAGTATGGACTCGGGAGAGTGCATCGGGCACCATATTTTGAATTCCTTTTCTGTGAAATTTCTTGTCACACATTACGGCTGCCAGGCACACTTTTTCAGTGCCTGAATAATTGCGCTGACAGCTATTTAATTTTCGGGACATAAAGGCAATTAGTACCTCATTTCCGTGACTATCGGTTTGCATTAGCACGCCACCCACTCCTGTGTTAATTGCATCACAATGTACCGCAAAAGGAATATTAAAGTCAGGGCTATGTAAAACAGGTGCTTCACACATCTGAGACTTAAGTAATTCGAATGCCTTTTGTGCATCTTCCGACCTTTCAAACTTATTTTTCTGTTTGAGTGTGTCACTTATGGGCGAAGCTATATCCGCATAATTCTTAATAAATTTGTGATACCACCCTGTGAGACCCATAAATCTACGGACTTGTTTGACCGAGAGAGGAACAGGGAACTCACGAATAGCATCAACTTTTTCAGGATCCGTTTGATTAGTTCCGTGACAAATTAAATGTCCTTAGTATTTAACCTCTTTAAGACAAAATGTACTTTTTCTGACATTAATAGTTTTGTTGTAATCTATCTGCTAGTTTTTTGAGGTCTTTTATGTGCTTATATAACGAGTCTGAAACTACGAGAAGATCATCGAGATAAATGAAGATCTCGATTCAGTGGGCACACACCGATATTATAGCGGCTATACACACAACAGCAAAAGTGTGTGCGTGCTTGCGTATTGACTTACAGTACCCAAATGTGTGTGGGTGAAACGTGCGCGGCCATTATAGCAGCCGAGAACTGAATCTATGACACACGTCCGTCAACCGCAAGAGTCAGGAGGAAACTTGTATTTATACGCATATGATATGCACTTGCATAAATATTAATAATAACAATGTTTTTTAATCTCCTATTGTGACAATGACAACAATGAAAATGGACTTTGCGAATAGTAAACATTGCACCACTGTAGGGTGGTGAGTAGCAAAACAAAAAAAACGAGAAGGCAAAGCTAACTTCGACTGTGCCGAAGTTTTAATACACTTAAAAAAGTTTACTTTAACTGATTAAACCGGTAAAATATATATAGGATATAAACTCAGCTCGTCGTCCTGATCAAGAATATATATAGTTTATGGGGTCGGAAATGAATATTTCTATGCTGTAACGCATAACTGTAACTTCTGGGCAAATTTTAAATTTCCCTTTTCAAGTGTATAAAGCAGACCTCGTCGTCCAAGACGCAGGCGTCCGAACACATTCGGCAAATTCACACAGACACGAGCCGAACACATGCCGAGCCCTTCGCAAAGAGAGTAAAAAACATGCAAAGCCAATCAGTGCTCGCCTAGCCTTCAACAAGGCAGGTTCGAGCCGCTTTGCGTCGCATTATATTCGAATTTCGAACACCAATACACTCTCATATTTTCGCATTGCTCTTTGTGATTAAGGCTGGTATAAATACAGCTAAGCTGGCGGGCAACAGCTGTTTGCCAAATTTGGTGTTGGCAATGCTGCAGCCGCATGTGTGAAAATTATACAACCAAAACAAGTAAGTGTACAAATGTGAATTAACACATTGAAAATGAACTAATTGAATTAAATTAAATCAAATCTATTTTCAATAGCAGCTGGGGCGTTGTTATGGCCATCCTCTCGTCTTACAGGGGCCGAGGATTGGGCATCAGCAGCGCAGGGAGGCCAAGTCAGTGGGTGGCCAAAAGTGGGCCACCAAGCAATAGCAGGTCAGTGTGTGTGTGTGTAGGGTCGGCAAATTGGTTGATTTTTACCGGTATTAATAAAACTTCTCTCTATTTGCAGGTGACAGATGGGATGTGCACACATGGATTGTGGGCACTATGGGAGCTGGCTCCAGCCTGTACACACTACAGCAGCCGCATCTCGTCCATCCGCCAGTGAGCAAATACACACGCGCCCACTCACAGATATGAAGCCTGTGCACATGGGTGTGTATGTGTGTGTATGTGATTGTCAGTTGCCAATTAGAGGAAATTTATGAATTTTGGAAACGTTGGCCATTCATCAGCGGGTCATCTGATGGCCCTCAAACTGGTGCGGATTGCACCCAAGTAGATGCCTGGATAGGCGGAGCAGGAGACATGTTTTGGTGGCAGCAGCCGGAGTAAATTTGCAGATTATGGATTTAGTGGCCAATCCTCTGTGAGTCATCTGGTGGCCCTCTAGCTGGTGCGGATTGCACCTAAGGCGGCCGTCAAACTGTTCTGCAAATAAATAAGACCCATATTGTCGTAGGAAACAACAGTACAGGTGTTGGGTAATTAATGTATTTTTTGGCAGCAGCCGGAGTAGGTTTGGGTTCGTTTGCCATCCTTCAGTGGGTCATCTGGTGGCCATCTAACTGGTGCGGATGGCACCTAGGACAGCCGTAGAGTCGTCCTTCTTGATGTGTGGATCCAAGTTGGTGCCTGGATAGGCGTTATATATGATTTATTAATTTGTTTTATTTTTTTGGCAGCAGCCGAAGTAGATTGTCGATTAATATTGGATTGGCCATCCAATAGTTTCCCTTTTTTAGGATTGAAAAGTGATGCAGGCCAAACTCATCTATAGGAATTGGAAATTCCTTGGTGTATGCACCCCCAGAAAAGGAGGCGTGGGTGGACAGCGCAGTTGCGACATTACCAAAAATTGGGTACGACTGTAGAGAAGCCGTAAATAATGAATGGCAACTAGGCGCCATGCAGCGCCAATTTTTTTTTTTGCCAAATTAGTGTGCAAAACAGCCATAGAATGGTGTGCACATTTGGGGCAAGTGCAACTTTGATTTGCGAGTGGCATGGGCATAGGTAAATCGCATCTCCTATTATCGTCCAAAAATTTCATTCTGGTGGAAATGCAGATGGCATCCAGTGGTGGAGAAGTAGAGGCTGAAATTTTTAGCAGATTATTTCCAAGAAATATAAATTCGATGCGTGTTTCAGATGGGCGCCTGAATAATGCAAGGAGCTTCGCCTGAGCTTCCTTAAACTTGCTGCATCCTTTTGTAGATGGCGATGTGGCTACCTTTGCAGTTGGCGCATTTGGGATTCTGGATCCTAACTGCCGCGCAATCAGTGGAGGCATGAGGGCCTGCACACTTGAGGCATACTAAGGGGCGCCGGCAATAGTTTTTTGTGTGGCCATTGGCCTGGCATTTGTAACATTGTATCGGATCGACCCGCTTTATTTGCCGTTTAACCTTAATATGGTGGTGGCCGAGCATAGTTAATGCCAAAATGGCATCATTGGCCCCATTTGGCTTGGTCTGAAGTTCAACTTTAAATATGTTGATGCGATTGCGGCTGCGCCAGGGTTTTAGGGCATTTTGTAAAGCGCACAACATAGCCCAACTCACCTAGTTTTGCACGAATCCAATCTCTCGGAGTAGAGTGGTGGAGGTTGCGCAAAATTACCCGATACCCACGCTCATTTCTGGGCTGGTGTGTGTGCATCCGGTTATCCTGCTCATCCTGCAGCATCTCGAGTATACGATTATAGCTGTCCATGTCCAAGCACTCAATTTTAATGGTTCCGGCTCAGGAACACTTGGTGCTGAACTTATAAGCGGTGCCAGTGGCACTGGAAAGCCTCGCAAGCAGAGTTTGGATACTGGGAGTGTCCTGGAGAAAAATGGCCGGAACCTTATCCGTCCTTATTGGGTGCTGCATGGGGGCCAGTGGGGCAGCCAGCTGCATAAAATTGGCAAGATGTTGTGTTGGCTGTTGGAGCTGCTGCTGCGCCGGCTGCTGATTAGGTGCCATCAATGGAGGCGGTGGTGTGGCCTGGCGCTGTTGATGCTGCTGCGCCGGTTGTCGATTAGGACCTGGTTTTGCGAACCGGCATCATTGGGTAACTGACAGGCATGAGTTTCCTTCTAGCACCGTTGGCAGTATTTGACTTGGGTGAGCCAGGCACATTGTGTATCGCATCGAGTCTCCGAGTTGCCTTGGAAGGCGAATAAAAATTGGACAATGGCAAGTCAGTTGTAGTCGTAGTAGGTGGCAGCCCCAGCTGCTGGTTGAGTATATGCTATTTAATAGATGGGGTTTGTTGCCCATTGCCATCGGAGTGAAAAGATTCCATAATAGTCCCTTCCTCTGTTTTAATTTAAGCATTACGATCCACAACTCTCGCACCCACCCCGGAGAATTCACTTCCGGCGTTTTCCGGCTCTTGTATTGGTGAGAGTGGCCCAGAGTCCAAAGGTGGGTGAGAGTTCTTTGTAGCTGACACACACACGCGCGTAGATGAGTTGCCATTAGCCGATTTGCGTTTGGCGCGCTTTCCCATAGTTTTTTGTACATTTTTTTTTATATTCTTTTATTTACTATTGTAGTAATATGTCTAGCTAAAAAGAATACTCTAAGCCTCACTGTATTAATTATCTGCTGAGCGCGGCCTTGATTCTGCACGCTCAGCAACACTGTTAAATTTAGCAATAAGCAACTCTGAAATTTACAGACAATAAAGATGGCAGTCAGTTTGTAAGTGATCGCCTAAAACGAAAGACGCTTCACTATTAAATACAGCTAAGTGGTGTATTAGATACTAGTTATGGAGTAAGTGGCTGCGATCCTGCGGTACGGACGTGAAGCATTGCTTCGCAGGACTGCTGCGTTCTAGTCTCCGCAGCTAAATCATTGTTGAGGCTGCGAATTGGCTGATAAGCTCCCAGCTCTCGATGCTTTCTAGCATAATCTAGACTAAATTGTCCACTGCCAGACGTCTTCCTAGCGTCTCTTCCAGTCTTTGCCTGTCGCTGCTGAACCTACCTCAGACAAAGAAGACATGTTCGGCGTTTTCCTCTGCATTATTGCAGAAGGTGCACCTTGCATCTGCCTCATGCCCACAACGGTGCAGGTCCCTCCGAAAGCAGCCATGGCCACTTTGTAGCTAGGTTAGGTAGAAGTTTACCTGCCCATGCCTTCTGCTGATCGAGTTTGGGGACAAGGCGATACGTCCAGCGACCTTTGCTGGAGGCATCCCACCAAGCTTGCCACCTAATCAGCATTTGTTGTTGTGCGAATGTGCGCACTTCCTTTTTAAGGGCTGGTGTGAGATTCTTCCCGTGCGTTTTCGTGAAGACCCTGGTGTTTACCGAGGCTAGCTCATCGAGGGGCGGCACACCGGCGATAACTAGCGCTGCGTCATCCGACACTGTGCGGAACGCACAGCATATGCGTAATGCACCCAGTCGGTGAGTTGCCTCCAGACCTCGGCTGTAGGTTTTAACCTGCAGGGCTCCCAACCCAACTGGCACGGCGTAGAGCATGGTTGCTCTAGTGACGCTCGTGAGCAGTAGCCTGTGTCCTTGCTTAGGGCCTCGAGTGTTTAGCAAGATCCTGGAGAGCGCTCTGTTTGAAGATGCCGCTTTCACGCTCGCGTAGTCCATATGCTCCCGAAAGCTGAGCCTTGTGTCCAGCATTACCCCCAGGTACTTTAACGCTCTCTTGGAGGTGAGAACTGCGTTCCCAACGGAGATTTGTTCAGTCTCCACCTTTTTCCGGCTGCTTATAAGAAGCGCTTCAGTCTTGTGGCGCGCTAGTTCTAGGCCAACTGAAGAGAGCCACGCCACTATCACCCTAATGACATCGTTGCACACTTTCTGTACCTTCCACCTAGCAGGGAAATCCCCTTCCCTAAGGCATTGACTGTACAGCTGCGCAAAGGCTTCTGGCCGTAGGGTCAGCGCTAGTCTGAAGGCCCTATTGGGTATTGAGTCAGGGCCTGGGGCTTTGTTGGATTTCATACTTTATCTCGCAGTATCTCCTCAATGGTCACTTCCTCAATTGGCATATCCTGTGGCGTCACCGTTGTTGCTCTGGGAGCATGGTCGCTGGGAGGGAAGAGCTGCTCTACGCTTTCACCAGGTTGGGATCTGTCGGTTGTGGCTGCGAATGGGCGTTCAGCATTTTTCCCACGATCTTGTCTGCGCTGCCCCACGGGTCGTGTTCTGCTGTGTCGCATAGCTCTAGGAAGCATTTGCGCTTGCTCTCTTTGATGGCCGCTTTGAGTGTGCGTCTACAGTTCCGATAGACAGCTTGCAGTTCGACAATCTCTGGGGATCCGCGAGAGCGTTGGCAGCGCCTCCTTGCGTGATTACAGGAGCGCCTGGCCTCTGCAATGCTATCGCTCCACCAGTACATGGGAACGTGGTGTCGCCCGTCCGGTTTTCTCAGAGTCATGCTTGAGTCGCATGCCTCTTCAACCTGGTGCATAATAGCCTCTGACATTTGTTCTGCGATTCCGCTTGAGCCAAGGCTCTCGAGTTTGCTCGTAAAGGCCTGGGTATTCAGCGACTCTACTCGATACGTTTTCCAGCGATGCGTCTGATGTACATTGGGGGTCGTTGGCTCGCCTATTGTGCACCTAATGGCTAGGAGGTCACTTGCGGTATACTCGCTGCTTATGTACCAGCTCGCGGTGGGGTACAGTGAGCTGCTAGCGAATGTTAGGTCAACCACTGATCCAATGCCAGCTCTGCTGAAGGTGTTCTGGTTACCGTGGTTTAGTAGTCCAATGTTCAGCGTCGAGAAAGTTTCGAGTAGATTTCGTCCTCTAGTATTGGTGGATACACTGCCTCAGTTTACTGCCCACGCGTTGAAGTCTCCTGCAATGACAAGTCGGTTCCGACCCCAGGCGTCAGCCACCAGCACAGTGGAAAATTCCGCAATAGTTAAGCTGGGGGCCAAGTAAGCGCTATATACCCACGTATCGCCAATCTTGGCGCGGAAAAATCCCTCCTCAGCTCAGTTTATTGGAATGGTGACAATGGTCATCTGCGTTTCCGCGAATGAGCTCCTCATGCTTTTGACGCTGCATGTCTCCTTGGGGATGCCTGCATGGGCAGACAGGGATTCGACAATTTCTTGTCGAGTTGTTAGAGAGTCCAGGTCACTTAACTCCAAGCGCATTTCCGGAGTAAAAGCGCGGATTCCGGCGTTGTCCCTTAGTACCTGCTCAATCTCGGCCTTAAGTTGTTGGGTACATTCTAGGCCTGGTCCGCTCAGTTCAAGCAATTAGTCACCATTGGCAGTGCGGCGAACCTTTTTTACCTTTATCCCTACGTTTTGCAGCTGGTTATCTTGGCGCCTAGTGACCATATTAAGGACTTCGCTGTAAGTCAGTCCTTCTCTGCCAGAGACAACGAGTGCGTCGGCTCTTGGTCTCTGAGGTGGAATTTCAGGACGCTTTCTTCCACCTTTATTGCCTACCTTTTGCCACTGCTCAGGTGGTCTTCTTCTTGCAAGCCTCTTGGAGTTTTCAAGCTCAGCGTTCGTTTCTGCAGTCTCCGAACTTGCGTGCGCCGGAGCACGTTTGGAGGCCTCAGCTGCGCCTTGTTTCCGGGCCCCTAGAAAATATTTTTGCACCGACCGTTTATATGGCAGCTATATGCTATAGTTATCCGATTTTGATAAATTTTTTTAAAATTGTGTGAAAGTATATAAAACTAATAAATGCTACGATTGGTGACGCTACGATGGAAATCAAAAAAGTTTTTCTCACTAGAACTAGTTTTTGGACCGACAGTTTATATGGCAGCTATTTATAAATTTTTTCAGAATTGTGTGAAAACATATAATACAAATATATACTACGATTGAAGACGCTACGATGGAAATCAAAAAAGTTTTTCTCACAAAGACTTATTTTTCGACCGATCGTTCCTATGGCAGCCATATGCTATAGTGATCTGATTTTGATACATTTTTTCAGAATTATGTGGAATCCAGGGCTGCAAACCCCTCCAATTTCGACAGGGGTTCGGTTCGGGGTTCGAACCCTTACCCTACGATAGGGGTTCGGTTCCACAACCGGTTCCCTTTAAATTGAGAACCGAGGTTCCGGTTCGGGTTCGGGTTCCAGATTGCATTTTATATATTTATGTACATAATAAATAATTTAATAGAGTTTGAAGAAGAGATGCCTTATAAACTGCTGCTGTTTTTGGCAGTCAAGCACATAAATGATCTGTCTAGATTGACTAAACAATCAGACATTGTATGTATGTTTAGAAGAGTTCAGCGATACTGCCAACTTGCACTCTCAGCGAAAGTCATTTTTCTTTCACAGTAGTGGTATTCCTGAAACTGATGTGCTTTTTGTGGCCATGAAACCTGCAAAAACACGGCCACAGCTTATAAATAAGAGATGACCTTTATCGGCGTATCCGTGATTTAGTAACTGTGATTGGCCAAGTCACAGTGACTTGTAGTCACCAAATCACACTGTTTTTTATATGCAGTCACTGCGATTTGATGATTGCCCGTGACAGTGACTTAATCACAGACACGCCAGTATGTCTCATCCCTAACTTATAGTGTGGCCGAACACATTTATACATTTCCGCGAATTCCAGTCAGAGCAATTTTTTCCATTAATGGGACCGCCACAGCACGGCTTTGACTGGCATATTGTGAAAGTGAAATGCTAAAAGTATTTAAATTGTGACTTCGGTAAAAAAAATACAATTTTTCCTTGTATTCATCGTGCCGTTGCATCTCCGTACGTACAAAATAATACCCAGAAATACGGTTTCGGATGCAAATTGAATTCCCTTGCTTAAGGTTGTGTTATTTTGTCCAGTCTTTTGTTGCGGACGGGAAGAGTGTCGCCGTCCATACATGGGCATATGAGTGGATACATTTTTGTTCATAATTATGAAATACTTTTTATCATCAAAGTGAAAAAATAAATTCTGTGCTTGCAATTTTTTTTAGAACCGAACCCCATTATTTAGAAATCTGGGTTAGGTTCGGGTTCGGGTTCTCGTGATTATTTTCAATGGGGTTCGGTTGCCGGTTCGGTTCAGGTTCTGGTGATGCCTGAGGTTGAGGTTCTGAGGGGTTCGGTTCCGGACCGGTTTGCAGCCCTGGTGGAATCATATAAAACTATCATATACTAAGATTAGTGACGCTACGATGGAAAACAAAAAAGTTTTTCTAACTAGAACTAGTTCTTAGACCGATCGTTCCTATGGCAGCTATATGATATAGTCATCCGATCCGGCCGGTTCCGACATATTAGTTGCGTGCAGCAAAAAGAAGACTCTGTGCAAAATTTCAGCTCGATAGCTTTAAAACTGAGAGACTAGTTCGCGTAGAAACAGACAGACGGACAGACAGACAGACAAACGGACGGACGGACAAGCGGAAATGAACTCGGCTCGTCGTCCTGATCAAGAATATATATAGTTTAGGGGGTCACAAATGAATATTTCTATGCGTTACAAACTTTTGGGCAAAATTAATATACACTTTTCAAGTGTATAAAAAAATATTCATCCGATTTTAATAAATTTTTCCACAAATATGTAAAATCATCTAAAACTAATATATACCAAGATTGGTGACGCTACAATAGAAAATAAAAAAGTTTTTCTCACTAAGACTTATTTTCCGACCGATCGTTCCTATGGCAGCTATAAGATATAGTCATCCGATCCGGCCGGTTCCGACATATTAGTTGCGTGCAGCAAAAAGAAGACTCTGTGCAAAATTTCAGCTCGATAGCTTTAAAACTGAGAGACTAGTTCGCGTAGAAACAGACAGACGGACAGACAGACGGACGAACGAACAAGCAGAAATTAACTCAGCTCGTCGTCCTGATCAAGAATATATATAGTTTATGGGGTCACAAATGAATATTTCTATGCGTTACAAACTTTTGGGCAAAATTAATATACACTTTTCAAGTGTATAAAAAAAATATTCATCCGATTTTAATAAATTTTTCCACAAATATGTAAAATCATCTAAAACTAATATATACCAAGATTGGTGACGCTACAATAGAAAATAAAAAAGTTTTTCTCACTAAGACTTATTTTCCGACCGATCGTTCCTATGGCAGCTATAAGATATAGTCATCCGATCCGGCCGGTTCCGACATATTAGTTGCGTGCAGCAAAAAGAAGACTCTGTGCAAAATTTCAGCTCGATAGCTTTAAAACTGAGAGACTAGTTCGCGTAGAAACAGACAGACGGACAGACAGACAGACAAACGGACGGACGGACAAGCGGAAATGAACTCGGCTCGTCGTCCTGATCAAGAATATATATAGTTTATGGGGTCGGAAATGAATATTTCTATGCGTTACAAACTTCTGGGAAAATTAATATACACTTTTCAAGTGTATAAAAACAAGTAAGAAAGTCGGTCAAGCCCGACTGTAATATACTCTGTACCTGTTTGTATGTAACTGATAACTTTAAAGTGTGAGGTTTTTTCAAAATCTGGGGGTGGCAACTCTTTCGACTATCGTTCATCTGGTTGAAAAACGATGTACGGGCTCGATAAGTAATGATGGGTAGAATTACCCTAGTACATAACTCGTAAAATTATAAAATTTGAATATAATTTCCTATTAACATAAACATATCTATATTAGTCACGCGTGATTTCTGACCGCAGGTGATCTCAATTGCATCGCTCCTCTCATACTTTATCTTTGCCTACTTACACAAATATCTATTGGAAAGAAGTGTTATGTGCACCCGGCAATCAAGAAGGCAGGGTATCAACTGGTCGACTCTGTTACAGAGGTATGAATTAGTTTGTACCCTTGTAATCTGATTCCGATGAAGATCTGGGAAACGGTCAAACAAAATTTTCCCAGACTCGCTAACGAATTCCACTATCGACTTGAGTTTTCTGCATAGGTCAGCAAAATTACGGTAGCGGCACCCAAAGCTCGCTCGTAACCTGACCCTTGCACAAAGGGAGGGCGTAAGAACAGTAGCAGCGCGGTTCGCAAGGCAGCTTTGCGGCGGGAGATAGAGCGAAATTAGGTAGGGAACTCCAGATTTTTGTTCTGAGGAGTTAGTTCGGAATTTACTCTTGAGAGGAGCCGTCGGTCTCGGTGATTGTGCAGTGGCAAAGTGACAAAAGGAAAAGTACCATTCCAACCATGCTAATAACAACATATTAAAAGTGGCAAAGTGAATACAAAAGGAAAAGTACCATTCCAACCATGCTAATAACAACATATTAAAAGTGGCAAAGTGAATACAAAAGGAAAAGTACCATTCCAACCGTGCTAATAACAATATATTAAAAGTGGCAAAGTGAATACAAATATTAATTATTAATATTAATATATTAAAAGTGACAAAGTGACAAAAAAAAAAAAAAAAAAAAAAAAGGAAAATGAAAACAAAGTGACACAAAAAAAACACAAAAACAACAACAATCAGTGAATAAAAAAACAAACAAAACCAAAAGAAAAAAAACAAAAAAAAAAAAAAAAAAGGCACTCAAACGCAAGGTGTGAAGCAGAGTTCTCCCCCTCCTCCCATCTGAAGAACGGCAGTGTAGGGTAGATTATATGTTAGCGTAGTTTTTCTATTTTTTTTATATAACAGCATAATTTTATTTTTGTTTTGTTTTTGCTTCTCTTTAATACAAGAAAACTCAAATGGGAGGGAAAACATCCAAAGTGTCCGATAGTACGGCTAACGTCGTAAATAGTGTAGAGATAGTCGACCATACTGGTCATATTGAGGATTTAACCTTTTGGATAGTCGTGTTGGTAATTATTGCTGCGGCTCAATTGGCGCTCAAGCTATATTTGCTTAACAAGCACTCGTTAAAAAGGAGGTATATCAATACCTCAGACTTGGAACGCGCGTTCACTATTTCCGGGCAACCAGTCCGCACTTAAAAATTTATAAAAAAAAAAAAACGAGAAGGCAAAGCTAACTTCGACCGTGTCGAAGTTTTAATACACTTGAAAAACTTTACTCCAACTGATTTAACTGGAAAAATATATATAGGATATAGATATCAGATATTTCAAATTTTTAAATTATTGATAATAAAAATTTGATACCATAAAAAAAACTTTTCTTAGTAAAACACATTTTCCGACCGATCGTTCCTATGGCAGCTATATGCTATAGTCATCCGATTTTGATAATTTTTTTCGAAATTATGTGAAAGCATATAAAACTAATATATACCAAGATTGGGGACGCTACGATAAAAAACAAAAAAGTTTTTCTCACTAGAAGTAGTTTTTTGACCGTTCGTTTATATGGCAGCTATATGCTATAGTCATCCGATTTTGATCAATTTTTTCAGAATTATGTGGAAACATATAAAACAAATATATACTACGATTGGAGACGCTACGATGGAAATCAAAAAGTTTTCTCACAAAGATTTATTTTTCGACCGATAGTTCCTATGGCAGCTATATGCTATAGTGATCCGATTTTGATACATTTTCCAGAATTATGTGAAAGCATATAAAACTAACATGTACCAAGATTAGTGACGCTACGATGGAAAACAAAAAAGTTTTTCTAACTAGAACTTGTTCTTAGACCGATCGTTCCTATGGCAGCTATATGATATAGTTATCCGATCCGGCCGGTTCCGACATATTAGTTGCGTGCAGTAAAAAGAAGACTCTGTGCAAAATTTCAGCTCGATAGCTTTAAAACTGAGAGACTAGTTCGCGTAGAAACAGACAGACGGACAGACGGACAGACAGACGGACAGACAGACGGACAGACAGACGGACGGACGGACAAGCGGAAATGAACTCAGCTCGTCGTCCTGATCAAGAATATATATAGTTTATGGGGTCGGAAATGAATATTTCTATGCGTTACAAACTTCTGGGCAAAATTAATATACACTTTTCAAGTGTATAAAAATATATATAAAAGAAAAAAAAAAAAAAGAAAAGTAATAGTAATAATATATATACCAACATATTAAATTCAACGTTTTTTTAATATTTTTCTAATATTAGCCTAGTTTGTCTTCTTCTTCTTTTTTTTGGTTTTCATGTCACCCTAAAGTGCCCCTGCTTCCTTTTTAATGCCTATAATATTTTTTTTCCTATCTTTTTTTTTTTGTGTCAATGTGTGAATAAAAAAAAATTTTTTTTATTAAATTTCTTTAAAAACAAACCCCCAAAAGAGCGCTTTCTACAAATTGGGTATGAGTGACCGGCCAGTCCGGATATAAAAGTACATTTTATTTATATACATATTGACCTATTTTTTATTTTTATTTTTGTTATTATTAAAAAAAAAAAAAAAATATATTAAAAATAAAAAAAAAATAAAAAAAACAAAAATACTCTTCCCACCCCAAAAAATAAAATATTTTTAAAGGGGACCGGGACCTGGTCTTATCCCCATTTCCCACCCGTCCGTTTGTTTTTTTTTTTGTTTGTTTGTTTGTCTGTCTGTCTTCTGTCTGATCTGTCTGTCTGTCTGTCTGTCTGTTTCAAAAAGCCTCAGTTTTAAACTACCTATCACGGTCTTCTTTACGCACGCACTAATCGACCCCGCGTGACTATCGTAGCTTCTACGACGGTCGAAAAATGTCTAAGAAAAACTTTTATCACGTAGCGTCCCAACGTGTATAGTTTTATTTCCACACATTCGGAAAAAATTATCAACGTGACTAACTAACTCATAAACGTCGGTCAAAAAACTACTCAGTGAAAAACTCCACGGTATTATATAGTTTAATACTTCAATTGAAAAAATTATCAAAATCAGGTGACTATACATATAGCTGCCATATAAACGGTCGTTCAAAAACTAGTTCTAGTGAGAAAAACTTTTTAGTTTTCAACGTAACTACCAACTTTTTATATTTTATATCTTCCACGTATCAAAATTTATCAAAATGGAAGACTATATATGCTCCATTAAACGTCGTCAAAAAACTACTTCAGTGAAAAAACTTTTTTTCTACGTACGTCCAATCTTGTTTATATCTTTTATATTTTTTTACATAATTTCCCAAAATTTATCAAAATCGGATGACTATACTATAGCTGCCTTGAACCGATCGTCGAAAGTTTTTACAAGCAAAGTTTTTTTGGTATCAAATATTTTATTATCAATGATTTAAAAGTTTTAAATATTTGATTCTATATCCTATAAATTTTTCTTTCTCAAGGTATTTCAGCCAGTCAACAGTTTTCTTTTTAATTTTTATTTTTTCTTTTTTTCCTTGCTAAAATTTTTCTTTATCTAAAATTATGTCTTTAAATTTCCAAGACCAACAATTTTTTTTCCTTTCATTTGAGTTTTTTTTTAATAAATTTAATTTTTATACTCATCGTATATTTTTAAATTCTTTTCACCATTGAATTTTTATTACATTTTTTTTTGATTCAATATGATTGTTTAACGTAAAAATTTGTATTTCTTTTCTGATTATGTTTAAGTCCGTCTGTGTTTTTGTAAGTCCATGTTTACGCATGGGCCAACAGAGCGTGTCCTCACTTCGAGGCTCGTGAGTCGTAGTTCGGGCTATGACGTGTACACTATTTCTCTTCTGGAACTGGTGTAAAAATCTGTTATGATCTTTCTCAATAAACTTCTAATTTGAATGTGAGCAGTAAAACAAAAATGTGTCGTTAAATAAAAAAGTTGGAGGGTGCTGGGTTATGTGGGTGGGGAATATATAGCCAGGGATGACGACGTAAGCTAGACGGACGCAACTTTGTACATTAGGGGATCAACAGAAATATGGCCAATAGTTGATCCATAGGTCACACAGCTTTGTGTGTAGGGGTGGGCAGTGCCAGGCTAACCCCCATGGTCACTCTTTGACGATGGGCTGGAAAGCCAAAGACCGATCTTATTTTTTTACTCATCAGTGACAGACTAGAGAATTCTTATTTCTTTTTTTTTACTATTTTTTTCACGGCACGAAAACTCTTTTTATTGTCATGTTTCCCGCAGCGTCCCCACTCCAAAAACCCACCCCAAATACGGCGAGCCAAGCCGGGCTACCACCGTGCCGGAACGGGAAGTGGATGGACGTAGGTTTTTATAAAAGTGCATCGGGATTTCATAACAGAAGGGAGAGGGAAACTGAAAGCGGCGCAGTCCAGTAAGCTATTGCCCTCTCGCTCTCTCTTTCCCGTAAGCGGCTGCGCTGTTGTTGTAGTCGTTGCATTAAATTTTCTTTTACATATAGCGCCACTATTGTTCATCTGATCGGAAAACGATGTATGGGGGCTTGATAAGAAATGATGAGTAGAATATATGTCTAAAAGGTTCGAACAACCTAACTCCAAAATTGTGGAAGATATTCAGTTTTTTTTAATTTGCGGGGGAGGCAGGGGGCGTGGCAAAAATCAAAACTAAACTTGATCTGCCTGCAAGTAGAAGAAATATATGCTTATATGCGATTGGTGCCGCAAACATCGTGACAATTTTAATATACCCTCTGCAAGGGTATACAAATAGAAGGCTAACATCGGCTACGCCGATGTTTTAAATACCCTTGCAGTTTTTAAAAGGCGCTACCATTGATAACAAAAAGTTTTTCTCATTTCAACTAGTTTTTAGACCGATTGTTCCTTTGGCAGCTATATGCTATAGTCATCCGATTTTGATAAATTTTTCACGAATTGGGTGTAAGCATATACAACTAATATATATAATGCGATTGGTGACGCTACGATGGAAAACAAAAAAGTTTTTCTCACTAGAACTAGTTTTTTGACCGACCGTTTATATGGCAGCTATATGCTATAGTTATGCGATTTTGATAAATTTTTCCAGAATTGTGTAAAAGTATATAAAACTTATATATACCACGATTGGTGACGTTACGATGGAAAACAAAAAAGTTTTGCTCATTAGAACTAGTTTTTGGACCGATCGTTCCTATGGCAGCTTTATGATATAGTCATCCGATCCGGCCGATTCCGACAAATGTGTAGCGTATTTGTATTTAAAGACTTTTTGCACAGTTTGGTCAAGATAGCTTTAAAACTGAGGGAGGAGATAGCATAGAAACAGACGGACGGACAGACGGAGAGACGGACCGAGGGACAGACGGACATGGCTATATAGACTCAGCTCGTCATGCTGATCTAGAATATATATAGTTTATGGGGTCGGAGATGCTTCCTTCTATGCGTTACAAACATCGTGACAATTTTAATGTACCCTCTGAAAGGGTATAAAAAAAAACAGGAATCTCCAACTGGTGACCTCGATGGAATTAGTCACCGCGCTCCCTCCCATCCTGTGATGTCCTTGCTGAATTTTCCGTTGGACACCAACCAAAGCATTCGGCTTAGACCGACCTAATCCTGGCCAGAGTTCATCCTCCCTCTCCGTGCAAGAAAACTCTAGTGCTTCAACCTTATGTTTTCTATTCTAAACAATTTATTTTCATTAACCTAGATGTGTAGTAGAACATAATGCGTGATACAAATATAAATTAAATTTTCCTCTCTCTTTTGCCTTTAGTGAACTGCGCACCAAGAGTCAAGGAAGCTTAATTTTGAACAATTCCGGATAGTTTTTACTGGGGTAAGTGTTAAAGGGGGGGTCAAAGGCACAATTAATTCCATTTTGAGATATGTTTATACACTTGAAAAGTGTATATTAATTTTGTCCAGAAGTTTTTAACGCATAGAAATATTCATTTCCGACCCCATAAACTATATATATTCTTGATCAGGACAATGAGCTGAGTTCATTTCCGCTTGTCCGTCCGTCCGTCTGTCTGTCCGTCTGTCTGTCCGTCTGTCTGTCCGTCTGTCTGTTTCTACGCGAACTAGTCTCTCAGTTTTAAAGCTATCGAGCTGATATTTTGCACAGAGTCTTCTTTTTACTGCACGCAACTAATATGTCGGAACCGGCCGGATCGGATGACTATATCATATAGCTGCCATAGGAACGATCGGTCAAAGAACTAGTTCTAGTTAGAAAAACTTTTTTGTTTTAAATCGTAGAGTCACTAATCTTGATACATGTTAGTTTTATATGCTTCCTCATAATTCTGGAAAAATGTATCAAAATCGGATCACTATAGCATATAGCTGCCATAGGAACGATCGATCGAAAAATAAGTCGTTGTGAGAAAATCTTTTTGATTTTCATCGTAGCATCACCAATCATGGTATATATTAGTTTCATATGCTTTCTCCCAATTCGTAAAAAATTTATCAAAATCGGATGACTATAGCATATAGCTGCCATAGGAACGATCGGTCTAAAAACTAGTTTAAATGAGAAAAACTTTTTTATCAATGGTAGCGCCTTTCAAAAACTGCAAGGGTATTTAAAACATCGGCGTAGCCGATGTTAGCCTTCTATTTTTATACACTTGAAAAGTGTATATTAATTTTGCCCAGAAGTTTGTAACGCATAGAAATATTCATTTCCGACCCCATAAACTATATATATTCTTGATCAGGACGACGAGCTGAGTTCAATTCCGTCTGTCCGTCCGTCCGTCTGTCTGTCCGTCTGTCTGTCTGTTTCTACGCGAACTAGTCCCTCAGTTTTGAAGCTATCGAGCTGAAATTTTGCACAGAGTCTTCTTTTTGCTGCACGCAACTAATATGTCGGAACCGGCCGGATCGGATGACTATATCGTATAGCTGCCATAGGAACGATCGGTCTAAGAACTAGTTCTAGTGAGAAAAACTTTTTTGTTTTTCATCGTAGCATCACCAATCGTGGTATATATTAGTTTTATATGCTTCCATACAATTCAGTAAAAATTTATCAAAATCGGATGACTATAGCATATAGCTGCCATACGAACGGTCTGTCAAAAAACAAGTTCTAGTGAGGAAAACTTTTTTGTTTTCCATCGTATCGTCACCAACTTTGGTAGATATTAGTTTTATATGCTTTTACAAATTTTTGAAAAAATTTATCAAAATCGGATGACTATAGCATATAACTGCCGTAGTACCGATCGGTCGGAAAATGTGTTTTACTAAGAAAAGTTTTATTTTATGGTATCAAATTTTTATTATCAATGATTTAAAATTTTTAAATATCTGATATCTGTATCATATATATATTTTACAGGTTAAATCAGTTGGAGTAAAGTTTTCAAGTGTATTAAAACTTCGGCACAGTCGAAGTTAGCTTTGCCTTCTCGTTATACACTTGAAAAGTGTATATTAATTTTGCCCAGAAGTTTGTAACGCATAGAAATATTCATTTCCGACCCCATAAACTATATATTTTCTTGATCAGGACGACGAGCTGAGTTCATTTCCGCTTGTCCGTCCGTCCGTCTGTCCGTCTGTCTGTCTGTCTGTCTGTTTCTACGCAAACTAGTCCCTCAGTTTTAAAGCTATCGAGCTGAAATTTTGCACAGAATCTTCTTTTTACTGCACGCAACTAATATGTCGGAACCGGCCGGATCGGATGACTATATCATATAGCTGTTATAGGAACGATCGGTCGAAAAATAAGTCTTTGTGAGAAAAACTTTTTTGATTTCCATCGTAGCGTCACCAATCGTAGTATATATTAGTTTTATATGTTTCCCCACAATTCGGAAAAAATTTATCAAAATCGGAGGACTATAGCATATAGCTGCCATTGGACCGATCGGACGGAAAATGTGTTTTACTAAGAAAAGTTTTTTTTTATGGTATCAAATTTATATTATCAATGATTTAAAAATTGTAAATATTTGATATCTATATCCTATATATGTTTTACCGGTTAAATCAGTTGGAGTAATCTTTTTCAAGTGAATTAGAACTTCGGCACAGTCGAAGTTAGCTTTGCCTTCTCGTTTTGTTTTAATCTGTGAAGCACTTTGAGGTGACCAAACCACTATCCCCTGGTTTCAACGTTCGGTGCTCTCCTCGACACATGGGTCGACTGTCACGAAGACAATTACACTTTTTGACGAACAAAAAACAATCTATTATTAATATTTCGTAATTAAACTTATCAAACAAATAAACTAGAACTAAACAAAAGGGCAAATTTGCCAATATGGAGGTGGTGGCAGATTTTACCACGACACTGGTGGCCTTTGGCTGCAGATTCACCAGTCGCTACGAATGAGCGATCTTGTCTTAAGCGGGTATTACCACTAGCAACTTGGCGAGGTCAGGCCAGGAGTAACTGGAACGGACTCAATTTTTATACACTTGAAAAGTGTATATTAATTTTGCCCAGAAGTTTGTAACGCATAGAAATATTCATTTCCGACCCCATAAACTATATATATTCTTGATCAGGACGACGAGCTGAGTTCATTTCCGCTTGTCCGTCCGTCCGTCTGTCTGTCCGTCTGTCCGTCTGTCCGTCTGTCTGTCTGTCTGTTTCTACGCGAACTAGTCCCTCAGTTTTAAAGCTATCGAGCTGAAATTTTGCACAGAGTCTTCTTTTTACTGCACGCAACTAATATGTCGGAACCGGCCGGATCGGATGACTATATCATATAGCTGCCATAGGAACGATCGGTCTAAGAACAAGTTCTAGTTAGAAAAACTTTTTTGTTTTCCATCGTAGCGTCACTAATCTTGGTATATGTTAGTTTTATATGCTTCCACATAATTCTGGAAAAATGTATCAAAATCGGATCACTATAGCATATAGCTGCCATAGCAACGATCGGTCGAAAAATAAGTCGTTGTGAGAAAAACTTTTTGATTTTCATCGTAGCGTCTCCAATCGTAGTATATATTTGTTTTATATGTTTCCACACAATTCTGAAAAAATTTATCAAAATCGGATGACTATAGCATATAGTTGCCATATAAACGGTCGGTCAAAAAACCACTTCTAGTGAGAAAAACTTTTTTGTTTATTATCGTAGCGTCCCCAATCTTGGTATATATTAGTTTTATATGCTTTCACATAATTTTGAAAAAAATTATCAAAATCGGATGACTATAGCATATAGCTGCCATAGGACCGATCGGTCGGAAAATGTGTTTTACTAAGAAAAGTTTTTTTTTATGGTATTAAATTTTTATTATCAATGATTTCATAATTTTAAATATCTGATATCTATACCCTATATATATTTTACCGGTTAAGTCAGTTTAAGTAAAGTTTTTCAAGTGTATTAAAACTTCGGCACAGTCGAAGTTAGCTTTGCCTTCTCGTTTGGTTTGTGACAGCCTCCTTTCTCCGGTGACGGCAATCTGCGTCTCCCGAATCACGGTGTATATGGGGTCTGGCGGGGGGTTTTGCCTCAAAAGCATTCCTTCAAAAGGGGCGATAAGTTGTCTAGACACTGGGAGTTTTTGTCACGCTTTGGTTAGCTCGTGCCGCCCAAAAAAAAAAGTCGTGGCCGTTCTCTCACCTGGCCACGCTGAAAACAATAAGCTTGGATTAGCCCTTATTATGTTGGCTATCCTTTTATTTTAAAAACTCACTTTTGTGCTCCAATTAATTTTTATTTTATATTTATTATTGGAGGTTTTTTGGCTGCAATTAGGCAAATACATAGAAATATATCAAATGCACAATGTTAACTTGTTAAGCCTCACCGCCTCGCGTGCTGATTTTCTGCCATGTGCGTCAAATTAGCGTCGGTCGGTTAGCGTCGAAATAAAACGATGGAATTTGGAACACGGGAGCAATTTTTATTTTTGTATTTTCTTATTATTAAACAACAAAATTAAAAATCTGCAAATGCAAAATTGTTAAGTAAAGCATAAACTATTGTTTCAATTTTTTAGCGGGTTGATTTATGTATTGCGGGTATTAAAAATATGATTCTGAAAAATCGACTCCCCACATTTTGGAGCATATCTTCTTTCCTCGATGGTGGCATAAGATGCACGCTATACAAAAACATGGGCTAAATATTCATATGTGTGCTCAGAAAATTTGAGTCCGATCGTGTGAACAGTTTTGGAGAAAAACGCTTTTCAGTGGACCAACCTCTAGAATTTTCCATATAAAATACTTGAAAAAAAAAAATTAAAAAAGATGACCCAACTGCATAGCTCCTAGATGGTGGCATACTTTGCACGGTATACAAACTTATTAGAGGGATATTTAAGAGTATTTCTACAAAGTTTCAATCCAATCGTGTGAACAGTTTTGGAGAAAAACGCTTTTCAGTGGACCGATCTCCTGAATTTTCCATATAAAATTCTTTAAAAAAAATGCATTAAAAAAGATGGCCCAACTGCATAGCTCCTAGATGGTGGCATACTTTGCACGGTATACCAACTTATTAGAGGGATATTCAAGAGTATTTCTACCAAGTTTCAATCCAATCGTGTGAACAGTTTTGGAGAAAAACGCTTATCAGTGGACCAACCTCCTGAATTTTCCATATAAAATTCTTTAAAAAAAATTCATTAGAAAAAAAGGCCCAACTGCATAGCTCCTAGATGGTGGCATACTTTGCACGGTATACCAACTTATTAGAGGGATATTCAAGAGTATTTCTACCAAGTTTCAATCCAATCGTGTGAACAGTTTTGGAGAAAAACGCTTTTCAGTGGGGGTGCCTCGGCTTCACTGCCATAGCGCTAGCTCCGGAACCGGAACCACTAGTTTGAACTTGTGAGTTAATGAGGGAAATCGACGCTAACTTTTATCTTTGCTCCTATATGGTGGCATAAAATGCACGATAGTGCCAATGATTAGCAATGAATTTCCACGCATTTTGCTGCATGTTTCATTAAAATCGTGTGGACAGTTTTTGAGAAAATCGCAATTTTCATATATTAGCTAAATTAGCGCAATTTGAATTCGGCCGCTTTGGTGACACTTGCCTAAATATGGCGTCGATCGCTTTGGGCACATTTGCCAGACATCGACGCTAACTTTTATCTTTGTTTCTAGATGGTGGCATAAAATGCACGGTAGTGCCAATGATTGACAATGAATTTCCACGCATTTTGCTGCATATTTCATCAAAATCGTGTGGACAGTTTTTGAGAAAATCGCAATTTCCTTATATTAGCTAAATTTGCTCAGTATGACCAGAGCGATCGACGGTTTTGGTCGCACTCTACATTTCTCTACATGCGTTAAGCACATGTACTCTTACTTTATGGATATTTTCCATGTAGAAAAATGTAGGTGCGCCTAAACGTCTAGATCTCTGACTATTTATAAATACATTTTCCAATGTTTTTATATGGAAAAATTCTAGAGGTTGGTCCACTGAAAAGCGTTTTTCTCCAAAAACTGTTCACACGATCGGACTAAACTCCTTCTGTAGAGCACACATATGAATATTTAGCCCAATGTTTTTGTATGAGCGTGCATCTTATGCCACCATCGAGGATAAGAAGATATGCTCATTTGGGGGAGTCGATTTTTTCAGAATCATATTTTTAATACCCGCAATACATAAATCAACCCAAAAATTGAAACAATAGTTTATGCTTTTCTTAACAATTTTTGCATTTGCAGATTTTTAATTTTGTTGTTTAATAAGAAAATAAAAAATAAAAATTGCTCCCGTATCGTTCCAAATTCCATCGTTTCGATTTCGACGCTAAAAATTTAAACAAAATATTTTCTTGTCCGTAATTATCTTACTAATCTTTTTTTTTTTCTTACTCCCTATGAATCCCAATTCCCGCTACGAATCCCAATCCCATGTTCCGGGTTCATCGCCCGCATTCAAGGTCAAGGCCTATGCCCTTATATCTGCAGGTGGGAGGAGGACGCACAACCAATAACCCCCCTCCCCTTCCTCGTTTCCCGATCTGACCTAGAAACTTCCGAGGAGGACGGCGATATATTCCAAAAACCTAAACCTCTCTTTATCCGTTGTCACCACTTATTTAAAAAAAAAATTCCCTCCACAATTTCCTCTTATACCGAGTTCGAGTACACCTCGCTCGATTTCCCTACACATACAAACATAAAATAATCGTACTACACTAATACATGCACTTAACCTATCGAACTCCCCTATGCATGCAAACTTAACCTATCGAACTACCCGCCCATCTCTAACAACACCCCACTAGTAACATGCAATGCCAACACTATTTGAAATGCTCATTACTTCGCAATTACAGTACTCTTCTCTCTCTTTAATCTACCAATCACAATATGGCTTTATGAAAAAGCGCTCTGTAACTACAAACCTGCTGGAGTTTACCTCAATGGTTAATTCGGGATTTGTTAACAAGCGCCAAACTGATGTAATTTATACAGATTTCAGCAAATCATTTGTCTCTGTCAATCATGAGCTTCTCCTATAACGTTACTCTTTAGCTTTTTATTAATGATATCCCACATATTTTCATCGTACACAACCTTACATTTTCGACTATACTATTAACGACTCGTCTCTCGAACGCATTCTTAAGGTTGATGACTTAGGTATACTATTCGTACCCAAATTAAGCTTTAATAGTCACATTTATGGTATCTTAAACAAAGCCAAGGGTGTCCTTGGAATTTATATGTTTTTCTTGTCAGACCAATCCTTGAATGTCGTGTGTTTGGTCTCCGCATTACCAAACATTTACGGATCAACTGGAATCTGTTCAAAAACAGTTTTTAATTTTTTATTTAATTTATTGTCCCATCTTAATAGTTCTCTGTAACTTTCACAGCACATTGTAAAACTATGAGGGTTTTCACTAGTCCTCGTAAAATGGTAAATGGTAAATTTACCATACACTAGCTACTGAACGACCCTTTGTGATTCATGATAGTAATTTTAGTAGTAAACCAGAGTAGATTCAAAGCTTAATATTTACGACCATTTTCTGCTAGGTCGGTGGCGTAGGGCGCTGAATGCATAACTCTAAAACTGATGGTTGTGTGTTCGATCCTTGAAGGGGGTGGGTAATTAACACTTTTTTATACACTTGAAAAGTGTATATTAATTTTGCCCAGAAGTTTGTAACGCATAGAAATATTCATTTCCGACCCCATAAACTATATATATTCTTGATCAGGACGACGAGCTGAGTTTATTTCCGCTTGTCCGTCCGTCCGTCTGTCTGTCCGTCTGTCTGTTTCTACGCGAACTAGTCTCTCAGTTTTGAAGCTATCGAGCTGAAATTTTGCACAGAGTCTTCTTTTTACTGCACGCAACTAATATGTCGGAACCGGCCGGATCGGATGACTATATCATATAGCTGCCATAGGAACGATCGGTCTAAGAACTAGATTTAGTTAGAAAAACTTTTTTGTTTTTCATCGTAGCGTCACTAATCTTGGTATATGTTAGTTTTATATGCTTCCACATAATTCTGGAAAAATGTGTCAAAATCGGATCACTATAGCCATAGGAACAATCGGTCGAAAAATAAGTCTTTGTGAGAAAAACTTTTTTGATTTCCATCGTAGTGTCTCCATTCGTAGTATATATTTGTTTTATATGTTTCCACACAATTCTGAAAACATTTGTCAAAATCGGATGACTTTAGCATATAGCTGCCATATAAACTGTCGGTCAAAAACTAGTTTTTGTGAACAAAACTTTTTTGTTTTCTCTCGTAGCGTCCCTAATCTTGGAATATATTAGTTTTATATGCTTTCACATAATTTTGAAAAAAATTATCAAAATCGGATGACTATAGCATATAGCTGCCATAGGACCGATCGGTCGGAAAATGTGTTTTACTAAGAAAAGTTTTTTTTATGGTGTCAAATTTTTATTATCAATGATTTAAAAATTTTAAATATCTGATATCTATATCCTATATATATTTTTCCAGTTAAATCAGTTGGAGTAAAGTTTTTCAAGTGTATAAAAACTTCGGCACTGTCGAAGTTAGCTTTGCCTTCTCGTTTTTTAGTTTTATTATCGTTTGTTTGTAGGTAGAGCCTATGTTTTTATACTTTTCTTAAATCGGTAATAGTTTGGCGCTTTTACTTTCATTCATTTTGTTGCATAAATTTTAAATTTGGTTGATTTATTCAGTTTTTTCTTCACTTCGAGATCTAATTGTTCATCAAGAGAGGCGTACTGACTGACAGACGGACTTAAGACGGTTTTTGATGCTGATAAAGAATATTTATACTTTGCGGGTCGGGAATTCTTTCCTCTTCCAGTTACATAAATTTGCATTAGAATAGTGTACCATTTTTACTCTACAATAACGGGAATGAAAATAAATAAAAAGTAGCTAAATTGCTATATACGAGTGACACGATACTAAGTTTTTTTATTCGATACTTTGATTTTAACACTTTACAATTTTACGACGCATTTTTATAAACATACCCCAGGGTCTCGGAAAGGTTGTATTTTTTTTCTCATGTGTTTTGTTGTTGTATCGTAAACTTATGGGGTTTACCATTTACAATTTACCATTTTACGCGAACTAGTGAATACCCTCTATAATACTCATTTTTAATGTATTTATCCTAAGTTAGTATTTACAGTTTAACAGACCATTGTCGAACTATAAACAATGAACAATAATAATATTTTAAGGCATTCGAATGCATTTGTTTTTGCCGCGTGTTGCTGTAATTATTGTTGTTAATGAATGCGTTGATGGCTTGAGACTTAGCTTGTTGAGGGTAACTGATAGTTTTTTACTATTCCGTATGAGCTTATTGTTGCTTCCACATTTATTGGGCTGCACCAAAGACAAAGGAAGCGCTTTTAATTGACAAACCAAACAGAGGGACCTAAAAACAACATTTCTTTATACACTTGAAAAGTGTATATTAATTTTGCCCAGAAGTTTGTAACGCATAAAAATATTCATTTCCGACCCCATAAACTATATATATTCTTGATCAGGACGACGAGCTGAGTTCATTTCCGCTTGTCCGTCCGTCCGTCTGTCTGTCCGTCTGTCTGTTTCTACGCGAACTAGTCTCTCAGTTTTAAAGCTATCGAGCTGAAATTTTGCACAGAGTCTTCTTTTTACTGCACGCAACTAATATGTCGGAACCGGCCGGATCGGATAACTATATCATATAGCTGCCATAGGAACGATCGGTCTAAGAACAAGTTCTAGTTAGAAAACCTTTTTTGTTTTCCATCGTAGCGTCACTAATCTTGGTACATGTTAGTTTTATATGCTTTCACATAATTCTGGAAAAATGTATCAAAATTGGATCACTATAGCATATAGCTGCAATAGGAACGATCGGTCGAAAAATAAGTCTTTGTGAGAAAAACTTTTTTGATTTCCATCGTAGCGTCTCCAATCGTAGTATAAATTTGTTTTATATGTTTCCACATAATTCTGAAAAAATTTATCAAAATCGGATGACTATAGCATATAGCTGCCATATAAACGGACGGTCAAAAAACTAGTTCTAGTGAGAAAAACTTTTTTGTTTTTCATCGTAGCGTCACTAATCTTGGTATATGTTAGTCTTACATGCTTTCACATAATACAGGAAAAATTTATCAAAATCGGATGACTATAGCATATCGCTGCCATAGGACCGATCGGTCGGAAAATTTGTTTTACTAAGAAAAGTTTTTTTTTCTGGAATCAAATTTTAATTATCAATGATTTAAAAATTTTAAATATCTGATATCTATATCCTATATATATTTTACCGGTCAAATCAGTTGGAGCAAAGTTTTTCAAGTGTATTAAAACTTCGGCACAGTCGAAGTTAGCTTTGCCTTCTCGTTTTAGAATTTTTATACACTTGAAAAGTGTATATTAATTTTGTCCAGAAGTTTGTAACGCATAGAAATATTCATTTCCGACCCCATAAACTATATATATTCTTGATCAGGACAATGAGCTGAGTTCATTTCCGCTTGTCCGTCCGTCCGTCTGTCTGTCCGTCTGTCTGTCCGTCTGTCTGTTTCTACGCGAACTAGTCTCTCAGTTTTAAAGCTATCGAGCTGATATTTTGCACAGAGTCTTCTTTTTACTGCACGCAACTAATATGTCGGAACCGGCCGGATCGGATGACTATATCATATAGCTGCCATAGGAACGATCGGTCAAAGAACTAGTTCTAGTTAGAAAAACTTTTTTGTTTTAAATCGTAGAGTCACTAATCTTGATACATGTTAGTTTTATATGCTTCCTCATAATTCTGGAAAAATGTATCAAAATCGGATCACTATAGCATATAGCTGCCATAGGAACGATCGATCGAAAAATAAGTCGTTGTGAGAAAATCTTTTTTGATTTTCATCGTAGCATCACCAATCATGGTATATATTAGTTTCATATGCTTTCTCCCAATTCGTAAAAAATTTATCAAAATCGGATGACTATAGCATATAGCTGCCATAGGAACGATCGGTCTAAAAACTAGTTTAAATGAGAAAAACTTTTTTTATCAATGGTAGCGCCTTTCAAAAACTGCAAGGGTATTTAAAACATCGGCGTAGCCGATGTTAGCCTTCTATTTTTATACACTTGAAAAGTGTATATTAATTTTGCCCAGAAGTTTGTAACGCATAGAAATATTCATTTCCGACCCCATAAACTATATATATTCTTGATCAGGACGACGAGCTGAGTTCAATTCCGTCTGTCCGTCCGTCCGTCTGTCTGTCCGTCTGTCTGTCTGTTTCTACGCGAACTAGTCCCTCAGTTTTGAAGCTATCGAGCTGAAATTTTGAACAGAGTCTTCTTTTTGCTGCACGCAACTAATATGTCGGAACCGGCCGGATCGGATGACTATATCGTATAGCTGCCATAGGAACGATCGGTCTAAGAACTAGTTCTAGTGAGAAAAACTTTTTTGTTTTTCATCGTAGCATCACCAATCGTGGTATATATTAGTTTTATATGCTTCCATACAATTCAGTAAAAATTTATCAAAATCGGATGACTATAGCATATAGCTGCCATACGAACGGTCTGTCAAAAAACAAGTTCTAGTGAGGAAAACTTTTTTGTTTTCCATCGTATCGTCACCAACTTTGGTAGATATTAGTTTTATATGCTTTTACAAATTTTTGAAAAAATTTATCAAAATCGGATGACTATAGCATATAACTGCCGTAGTACCGATCGGTCGGAAAATGTGTTTTACTAAGAAAAGTTTTATTTTATGGTATCAAATTTTTATTATCAATGATTTAAAATTTTTAAATATCTGATATCTGTATCATATATATATTTTACAGGTTAAATCAGTTGGAGTAAAGTTTTTCAAGTGTTTTAAAACTTCGGCACAGTCGAAGTTAGCTTTGCCTTCTCGTTTAATAACATTTAATACACCAACAAGTAAACGAACTTTTGTCAATCCCAACCCATTGCGTTCACTAGAAACTCTTGTAATCTGAAGGGTTTATGTCTGTCTTTTGCCAAATTTATTTCGACCTTGGTAAAGTGAAAAATTTTAAGTTTCTTTTAAATTCTGGATCACAATCTATTCACATCTCATTTATCACTGTTCACCTCACCAATTAAATGTCTGTTTCAAATCCTCCAGCGACTGCAGTTCCATGTCTAATAACCAATTAAGGCACATGACTAAACCACCAATTTGAGGCGTGCGGCATGCGTCAGGCGGTGGTGCGTATGGAGTATGGATGAGGCTTTTGGCATAGCAAAAAACCTGCTAATGAAGCTGTGTAGTTGGCATAATTGGGCTCTGAATAGGTTGAGTGAGTTAAATTTATTAATGGGGGCCACAAAATCAAAAATAATTTCAAAACAAAATAAATAAAAATAACAAAAATAGAAGGCGCAAGAAAATCAAAACTAATTTGGAAGTAAAATAAATAAAAATAACAAAAATAGAAGGCGCAACTACAAGTCCTTCATTATGCGCTTGGCAGGCGGTTCAATCATCTCGTGGACTTCAATTGGAGTAGTATGAACCTGCGGCCTGCTTAGCTATTGCTTTAATCACATCTCATCTTCATATATTCTTTAAATTTTTCAGCCAAACATTTGAACTTATTTTGCTGGACGCGCAGACTGACCTCGTATATGCCATCCATTTCTAGTTTCTTCCTGGTCAGATATTGCATAATCATCAGCTGAGCATGAAAGTGCAGAGCTCTCTTCTCGAACTCTGACAACAGCTGAGGGGGGCGCATTGCTTCCGATTTGGGGAGATGTCCACGAGTCTTCTTAAGCCACTCCTTATGGAAATGATAAGCCATTATCTCGAATTCTGTTGGCATATCAAACGTATCCATAGTTTGGTGTATCTGCAAGTAAGATTTCAGTGGATTTCCAAAATTTAAAATTATACGTTGAGCTGGTGTGTTCTTAAAGCGAAATATGGAATGGGAATGATATTGAGAGAAATACGAGCTAAGCAAATGAACTTACATCTGGAACTTAGCCTGCTGATTAAACACAAGATTTATTGGAAATTTTTATTAAAATTTAGTTATCTTTTGAAAGTGCCAAACTTTTGTCTGAAATCAAACTTCGAAGTCTCTAAGGAGGTAAAATGAACTAAATTTTTTTTTATAATATTAAGTTACGATATTATTTTAATATCGTATTCGAATATCGTATACCCATAAGATCTTTTAAAAGAGACAATTGTCGCCATAAATTTAACAAAAAATACATTTTATGTAGGAAGTCATACAAAATTATTTCTAACGAGGAAATTGTCAATTTTCTTTTATAATGTGTTCAAAATAGGTGTCATTAGTATTTATTAAATCTAATATTTCTGGTGAATATTCGTCGGTTAATTCGTTAAGATGTGTCTGAGAGATGAAATACGGGGATCAGAGGAGTCCGGCAACATCTTAAAGAAGTCCGTGTTTTCTTGATGTTAAGATATATTCTATAGCATATCTATACCTTTTGTAGTCCTTGTTTTTAGAGTCGGGATTTTTCGGACAACTCTTCCATCGATAAAAGTTGTCGTTGTATTAGCTGCTCACCATGATCCAATATTTTATAGCAAGTGGGAGTTAGTTGTTTCGGATACTTTGTACATAATAGATTTCTTGTCTCCTTAGCATATTTCCACATTTGCATGCATCCACAATTTCACCACAGATTAAGGCATGTAACGGAAAACGGACAATTCAGGCTCCTTTACATTTTCTACGAGTATCAGTATCTGTTAGTACTCTATAATATCCGGCTATGGCTCATCGCTTTGGGGGTGAAGTTATTAACAGACACACATAGTTAGGCAGCAAAAAAAAGACATAACCGAAATCGATCGAATTCGGGTCCTAGAAATCGAACTGCACTATTACTATTTTGAGTTATAATGATGGTTTCGTACGAATTTTTTTTAAAGATTTTTATTAAGTTTGTCCTTTTAAGGAAATTAAATTTTTTTATAAATATCTTTAACTTCTTCGGTTTTGGTTTGTCCCGGAATTGTGGATTTATGGGACTTTAAGGTAATTGTATCGAAAAAATCGAATCTATGACCATTATTATTTTTTCGCTTTTTCGCTTTATTTCCTCGGTGATCCAAATTTTGCATCGAATACTTATTAAAAGAGAGCGTAAGTTGAAGTCGGCCCTGCTCGACTTGTATATACCCGTTACCCAGGGTAAGGTTTATTTAAGAATATTTTATTAGATCACAACAAAGTTGTGAGAGATAAGAGTTTTTTCCAAATTGCGGGGGTGGCAACTCTACTATAGCTCATCTGATCGGGAAATGTATGGCGTATTGATAAGTAATGATGATTAAAATATCGCTCACTTAATTCAATACCGGCATAACGCTTTTGCAGAAAACCAAGCGATTTTAAAACGTTAACGTTTGCAGCACCAGTAAGATAAATCGCTCTTACGCCAAGAGTATAAGAGATAGCTAAATGAAAATTTGACTCAAAATAGAATATAAAAAGGGAAAGATTTCTGCATCATTAACTCAAAAATCGTGTTTTTTGAATTATGCCGGTATTAAATTATGTGAGCGATATATGTCAAGAAGGTTCTAACAATCTATTTTCAAAATTGTGGGAGATATAAGGTATTTTTCAATTTGCGGGGCCGTGAACTTTTATATCGTTTATCTGATCGGAAAATGATGTATGGTGGATCGATAAGTAATGACGATTAAAATATATCCATTAAAGGTTCAAACAATCTGTCTTTAAAATTGTGAAAGCTGTTCGATTTTGTTCAAGGATGTCAACTCTGCCATCGTTCAACTGATCGGAAAACAATGTAAGGAAGCTCGATAAGTAATGACGAGTAGAATATATGTCTAGAAGGTTCGATCAACCTAACTCCAAAATTGTGGGATATTTAAGTTGTTTTGCAAATTGCGGGGGTGGCAACTCTACTATCGTTCATCTGATCGGAAAACGATGTATGGGGGCTCCATAAGTAATGATGAGTAGAATATATGTCTAGAAGGTTCAAACAACCTAACTCCAAAATTGTGGAAGATATTAAGTTTTTTTTCAATTTGCGGGGGAGGCAGGGGGCGTGGCAAAAAAAAGCCAAACTTGATCTGCCTGCAAGTATAAGAAATATAAGTTCCATACACCTCAAATCTCTATCTCTTACCATCTCTGAGATCTCAGCGTTCATTCGGACAGACGGACAGACGGACATGTCTATATCGACTCGGCTGTTGATGCTGATCAAGAATATATATACTTTATAGGGTCGGAGATGCTTCCTTCTGGCTGTTACATACATTTGCACAAACCCAATATACTCTTTGTTCCTTCGGTATAGAGTATAAAAATGGAAGGCTAACATCGGCTACGCCGATGTTTTAAATACCCTTGCAGTTTTTGAGGGGCGCTACCATTGAGAACAAAAAAGTTTTTCCCACTAGAACTAGTTTTTGGACCGACCGTTTATATGGCAGCTATATGCTATAGTCATCCGATTTTGATAAATTTTTTCAGAATTGTGTGGAATCATATAAAATTAATATATACCACGATTGGTGATGCTACGATGGAAAACAAAAAAGTTTTTTCACTAGAACTAGTTTTTGGACCGACAGACGGACGGACGAACAGACAGACAAACGGAAATGAACTCAGCTCGTCATGCTGATCAAGAATATATATACTTTATGTGGTCGGAAATGCTTCCTTCACTGCGTTACAAACATCGTGACAATTTTAATATAACCTCTGCAAGGGTATAACAAGTAAGAAAATCGGTCAAGCCCGACTGTAATATAATCTGTACCTGTTTGTATGTAACTGATAACTTTAAGGTGTGAGGTTTTTCCAAAATCTGGGCAAGGCAACTCTTTCGACTATCGTTCATCTGGTTGGAAAACGATGTAATGATGGCTCGATAATAATTGATGAGTTGAATTACCCTAGTACATAACTCGTAAAATTATAAAATTTTGATATAATTTCCTATTAACATAAACGTATCTATATTAGTTACGCGAGAATCACGCGTGATTTCTGACCGCAGGTCATCTCAATTGCATCGCTCCTCTCATACTTGGTCTTTGCCTCCTTACACAAATATCTATGGGAAAGAAGGGAGGGGGAAAACTGAGAGCTGCGCACTCCAATAAGATACTGCCGTCAAGCAAGGTCCAATTGGGAAATTACCAGTTGGCTATTGCCCTCTCGCTCTCTCTGTCTCGTAAGTTCTACCAATCGCTGCGGTGTTGTTGTCGTTGCTTTGAATTTTCTTTAACGTATAGCTCTAATATCGTTCATCTGATCGAAAAACGATGTGTGGCGGGTTGATTAATAATAAGTAGTAGAATATATGTCTAGAGCTATCGAGCTATCTGTCTTCAAAATTGTGGGAGTTATTACGTTTTTTTTTTTATTTGGGAGGCAGGGGGCGTCGCAAAAATTCTGGCCTAAGTCACTTCTAGCTATTTTAGGACCAATTGGCCTTTTCCCCAAAAAAAAGTTTGGACTTTTATCGATAAAAGCTCCATACAACTCTTTCATGTTGTTTCATACTTACCTAGGCAGAAAAATGGAATTAACTCGAGAAAATGTTCGTGCAATCATTTTTCACAACTTTCGACGTGGATTATCACGAAAAGAGTGTAACGATGAACTTAAATCTTTGTATGGCGATGAAGCACCATCCTATAGCACTGTGAAAAATTCGTTTAATGAATTCAATTGCGGGCGACGCTCGCTCGAAGACGAAGGTCGTCCAAAAAATAGTTGTTGTGCCAGAAAACATTGATGCCATGCGTGAACTGATAATGCAAGATCGTCATGTGACATACCGTGAGATAGAGGCATCCTTGGGCATTTCTTCCACCAGCATACATTCGATATTGCATGAACACCTGTTCAAAAGGTAAAAAAGGGTTGTTCTCGTTGGATCCCGCACAATTTGACAATCGCTCAAAAAAAGGCTCGTGTGGATTGGTGCAAAGAAATTTTGAAAAAATATAGTCGCGGTGTTTCAAAAGACGTTTATAAGATCGTCATAGGTGATGAGCCCGAAACAAAACAGCAATCGACCGTGTGGGTCTTCGAGCCAAATCCAACGAAAGTTGTTCGTGGAAGAAGCACTTCGAAGCAAATGGTCGGCTGTTTCTTCGGTAAAACTGGTCATGTGGTGACTGTTCCGCTTAAGCAACGTAGGACGGTCAATTCTGAGTGGTACACCACAATTTGTTTGCCTGAAGTCTTCAGAGAAATTCGAAAAACGAACAAGAGAAGACAGATCATTGTGCACCATGACAATGCGAACTCTCACTCATCAGCTCACACCAGCGCCTTTTTGACCGCCCAAAACGTCGAATTGATGGGTCATCCGCCGTACAGCCCTGACTTGGCACCCAATGACTTTTTTTAATTGGTCAACGATTTTCGTCACCAGAAGATGCTGTTGAAGAGTTCAAAAACCATGTTTTGGAGGTGTCTCAATCGGAGTGGAAAAAGTGCTTCGACAATTGGTTTGAGCGCATGCAAAAGTATATAAATCTTGCTGGAGAACACTTTGAAAAACAATAAAACCATTTTTGATCATAAATATACGCGTTTTCATTATTAGGCCAGAAATATATATATAGCAACCTACGTAGAGTACCCGACTCGAGCCCACGAAGTAGACAGATAATATCATCTGCAACTGCCGCTATTTACGAATAATATTTTAATTTGTCCGTAATTAGAGACATTAGAGACACAACAATTTAATAATTTGGTCTAAAAGACTGTGTTCCGAAATGGGTTTTGGCATCCCAATGATTTGGATAGATCCACAAGGTCATAGTAGAACTATTTAATATAATTTTCAAAATTTTACAGTAATGGTAGCAGAATCTACAATAGTGTTTAATCTGCTCAGCTACCAGTACCCCACTCAGACAACATGCCGAATCCAAGATGTCTTAGTCCAACGAAAATATATATTTCACCACCATTTGTTACCGGACCTCAGTCTTTAATCTCGATTTATGAGCCATCTGAAGTAGAAAACCCTTGTCGCCACATAAACATTCCTCGAGCTTGTTTGAATACGATGGTACGACAGCTTAAATCGGTTTGTTTGACTCATCATCTTCGATCGGTGAACATAATTGTCAAAAGACGTAAAAGTTTATGAATACCGTAAGAGGCAGAATGAGCTATTAGACTTTTTCGAGGTAAATGTCGACGATACTTTTTCATTTTGTAAAAATATCACTGGTTTAAAGTATATGAACTGCGAATACAAACCAGAGTAATGGCGTTTATTTATTGACTCTTCAAAAAAAAGTTTGAAAGCAGAATTGTAATTTGTATTTGTTTTTATTATCAAATTTATCTTAACGCCACTCTGATTGAAATCACAATGCTAATTGGCTGCTTATACCGACCAAATCGTTATATTGACTACACTGACGCAATTTATGTAATATCGTCTTTGTCTTTAAGTTTTACGGACGTTCTAATAACTGGTGACCTTAACTGCAATATGCTTACTGAAAAAAATTTATCAGATGAGATGTGTTCATTGGGCTTAGACCTTGTTAACACAAGTGTACCCACACACTTTTCGAAAACTAATGACACATTACTGGACATTTTCTTTGTAAGTGACAAAGATAAGATTATGTTATATGATGAGATTTCAGTACCTGTATTTTCAAAGCATGACTTAATTTACCTGACATATGACTTTAAACCTAACAAAATTGACGAAATCATTTGGTATAGGGATTACAGGAATATTGACTTTGCGCATCTTAGTAATAAATTTGTTACTTATGACTGGGACTCAATATACAGACTATCGGATGCTAATTCACAAATAGAGCAACTTCAATTGTTTACGAATAATCTTTTTGAAAGTTCCGTACCTTTACGTAAAGCACGGCTGAAATCGACTCAAAAACCGTAGTTTAACCAGAACATCGCTAGTTATATTTCTCAAAGAGATACAGCTTACAAAAAATGGAAGAGGTATAAGACCGCAGAACACTATCGACGTTTCAAAACATTACGGAAAGTTGTGTATAATCTTATAAAGACCTCACAAAAATCCTATTATTCTACTAAATTTAATAATGCAATTACGACCGGACAAACATGGAGTGAGCTCAGAAATCTGGGAATTGGCAAACAAAAAACTAGAAGTGCAATAATAGCAGACGTAAATGATCTCAATCATAAATTTGTGCAATCTGAAGTACCTAAAGCTACCAATAATCCGTACCTTGAAATTATACCAAATAGTAACTGTGATAGTAACTTTAGCTTTATGTGTGTGTGTCAATGTGATGTCTTGGAATCTGTTCTTAAAATTAAGTCAAATGCAGTAGGATTGTAAGACATGGATACAAAATTTTTTAAAACACACACAATTACTACCTCACATTACGCATATCTGCAACACAGTGCTTACAAAATCAACATTCCCGGACATATGGAAAATCGCCAAAATAATTCCGATACCAAAAGGAAACAACCAATTCAGACCAATTTCAATTTTACCCTTATTATCAAAAGTAGTTGAACAAGTAATAGCACATCAAATATGTAAATTTATGGCAGTCAACTTATTATTAAGTAATAACCAGTCAGAAAAAACAGAAAGAACAGAAGCTGCACTAATAAACATAACTGAGGATATAAGAAGACAAATGGATAAAGGACAGGAGACATTCTTGACATTACTAGACTTTAGCAAAGCATTTGATACGGTGAACCATGATATCTTGAACACGAAGCTAGACCGAATATACAATTTTGAACATACTGCCTTAAAACTTATTAAATCGTATTTATGTGATAGACGACAGGCAGTGGTTTCAGGGTCTGAAATATCATCCACTTTGTACCTTAAGCGTGGTGTCCCTCAAGGTTCAGTCCTTGGCCCACTTCTTTTTATACACTTGAAAAGTGTATATTAATTTTGCCCAGAAGTTTGTAACGCATAGAAATATCAATTTCCGACCCCATAAACTATATATATTCTTGATCAGGACGACAAGCCGAGTTCATTTCCGTCTGTCCGTCCGTCCGTCTGTCCGTCTGTCCGTCTGTTTCTACGCGAACTAGTCTCTCAGTTTTAAGGCTATCGAGCTGAAATTTTGCACATAGTCTTCTTTTTACTGCACGCAACGAATATGCCGGAACCGGCCGGATCGGATGACTATATCATATAGCTGCCATAGGAACGATCGGTCGGAAAATATGTTTTAGTGAGAAAAACTTTTTTGTTTTCCATCGTAGCGTCACCTATCTTGGTATATGTTAGTTTTATATGTATCCACATAATTCTGAAAAAATTAATCAAAATCGGATGACTATATCATATAGCTGCCATAGGAATGATCGGTCTAAGAACTAGTTCTAGTTAGAAAAACTTTTTTGTTTTGCATCGTAGCGTCACTAATCTTGGTATATGTTAGTTTTATATGCTTCCACATAATTCTGGAAAAATTTATCAAAATCGGATGACTATATCATATAGCTGTCATATAAAGGGTCGGTCGAAAAACTTGTTCTAGTGAGAAAAACTTTTTAGTTTTCCATCGTAGCTTCACCAATCATGGTTTGTATTAGTTTTATATGCTTCCGCGTAATTCTGGAAAAATTTATCAAAATCGGAAGACTATAGCATATAGCTGCCATATAAACGGTCGGTCTAAAAACTAGTTCTAGTGAGGAAAACTTTTTTGTTTTTCTATCGTAACGTCCTTAATCTTGGTATATATTAGTTTTATATGCTTTTACGCAATTTGGAAAAAATTTATCAAAATCGGATGACTATAGCATATAGCTGCCATAGGACCGATCGGTCGGAAAATGTGGTTTACTAAGAAAAGTTGTTTTTATGGTATCAAATCTTTCTTATCAATGATTTAAAATTTTTTAAATATTTGATATCTATATCCTTTATATATTTTATCGGTTAAATCAGTTGGAGTAAACGTTTTCAAGTGTATTTAAACTTCGGCACAGTCGAAGTTAGCTTTGCCTTCTCGTTTCATTATATGTCAATGACCTACCATATATTTTATCTAATTGTAATGCCCATATGTATGCAGATGATGTCCAAATGTATGTATGTTAGTCGTCCGTTGAAATGAGTGTGTTAATGTAAGTAATAGTGATTTATTGAGTGTTAATGAGTGGGCAAAAATTAATGGACTGTCACTTAATCCAGCCAAATGTAAATGCATAGTAATATACAAAAATCACTGAGCACTGCAGATCTTCCTCTATTGAATATTGCAAATTCACCTTTAGAGTATGTTGCACAGGCCGTTAATCTTGGCATTACTTTTAATAACACTCTGACCTGAAATGATCAGCTAACAAAAGCAGCTTGAAAAACACACGGCCTACTAAGACAGCTATCTTTGACTCAATTTTCCAACTAATCTTAGGCTGCTTATTGCAAAAACTTACTTTACACCGACACTATGCTTTGGAATCGAAATATTCGGAAACTGTGATGCTGCTTCTCAGAGAAGACTTAATGTGACGTTCAACAACATCGCTAGATATGTGTATAATAGGAAAAGAACTGACCATATTACAGGATTCGCTAAACAGATATGCAACCTTGATTTTCAAATTTGGACTATGGAGTATAGATCTTGGCTACTATTACATAGGATAATTTACACTAGAGAACCGTCGTATTTATATGACAAAATAATATTTGCCAACTCAACGAGGACTATGAACCTTATATCAATAAGCCATAAACTTGCTAGCTCTGAACGCCAATTTTTTGTAAACACTGTTCGGTTGTGGAACCAACTCCCTTCAAACTTGAAGAGTATTAGTAGTGTTACGCAATTTAGGGAACAAATAAATAAATACTTACAAATCAAAACTAATTCATATTCGCATATCACATATTTTCTAATTCAATTTTATAGTATTAATTTTTCAAAAAAAAAAAAAACGAGAAGGCAAAGCTAACTTCGACTGTGCCGAAGTTTTAATACACTTGAAAAACTTTACTCCGGCTTATTTAACCGGTAATATATATAGAGGATATAGTTATCAGATATTTTAAATTTTTAAATCATTGATAACAAAAATTTGATACCATAAAACAAAACTTTTCTTAATAAAGCACATTTTTCGACCGATCGGTCCTATGGCAGCTATATGCTATAGTCCTCCGATTTTGATAAAATCTTCCAGAATTGTGTTAACGCATATAAAACTAATATATACCAAGATTGGTGACGCTACGATGAAAAATAAAAAAGTTTTTCCCACTAGAACTAGTTTTTTGACCGACCGTTTATATGGCAGCTATATGCTATATTCATCCGATTTTAATAAATTTTTCCACAAATATGTAAAATCATCTAAAACTAATATATACCAAGATTGGTGACGCTACGAGGAAAAACAAAAAAGTTTTTCTCACTAGAAGTAGTTTTTTGACCGACCGTTTATAAGCCAGCTATATGCTATAGTCATCCGATTTTAATAAATTTTTTCCGAATTGTGTGGAAACATATAAAACTAATATATACTACGATTGGTGACGCTACGATGGAAAATAAAAAAGTTTTTGTCACTAAGACTTATTTTTCGACCGATCGTTCCTATGGCAGCTATAAGATATAGTCATCCGATCCGGCCGGTTCCGACATATTAGTTGCGTGCAGCAAAAAGAAGACTCTGTACAAAATTTCAGCTCGATAGCTTTAAAACTGAAAGACTAGTTCGCGTAGAAACAGACAGACAGACAGACGGACAGACGGACAGACAGACAGACAGACGGACAGACGGACGGACGGACAAGCAGAAATGAACTCGGCTCGTCGTCCTGATCAAGAATATATATAGTTTATGGGGTCGGAAATGAATATTTCTATGCGTTACAAACTTCTGGGCAAAATTAATATACACTTTTCAAGTGTATAAAAACGAGAAGGCACAGCTAACTTCGACTGTGCCGAAGTTTTAATACACTTGAAAAACTTTACTCCAACTGATTTAACCGGTAAAATATATATAGAATATAAAAATATAATAGAATATAGACATCAGATATTTAAAATTTTTAAATCATTGATAAAAAAAATTTGATACCATAAAAAAAACTTTTCTTAGTAAAACACATTTTCCGACCGATCGGTCCTATGGCAGCTATATGCTATAGTCATCCGATTTTGATAAAATTTTTCAATATTATGTGAAAGCATATAAAACTACTGTCTGTCTGTCTGTCTGTCTGATTCTACGCAAACTAGTCTCTCAGTTTTAAAGCTATCGAGCTAAAATTTTGCAGAGAGTCTTCTTTTTACTGCACGCAACTAATATGTCGAAACCAGCCGGTTCAGATGACTATATCTTATAGCTGCCATACGAACTATCGGTCGAAAAATAAGACTTAGTGAGAAAAACTTTTTTGTTTTCCATCGTAGCGTCACCAATCGTGGTATATAAAAGTTTTATATGCTTCCACACAATTCTGGAAAAATGTATCAAAATCGGATGACTATAGCATATAGCTGCCATATAAACGGTCGATCAAAAACTAGTTCTATTGGGAAAAACTTTTTTATTTTCTATCTTAGCGTCACCAATCTTGGTATATATTAGTTTTATATGTGTCAACACAATTCTGGAAGATTTTATCAAAATCGAATGCCTCTAGCATATAGCTGCCATAGAAATGATCGGTCTAAGAACTAGTTCTAGTTAGAAAAACTTTTTGTTTTCTATCGGAGCGTCCCTAATCATGGTATATGTTAGATTTATATGCTTTCACACAATTTGGAAAAAATTTATCAAAATCGGATTACTAAGAAAAGTTATGTTTATGGTATAAAATCTTTATTATCAATGATTTAAAAATTTTAAATATCTGATATCTATATCCTATATATATTTTACCGGTTAAATCAGTTGGAGTAAAGTTTTTCAAGTGTATTAAAACTTCGACACGGTCGAAGTTAGGAGACAAAAATAGCCTTCTCGTTTACTGTAGTTTAATCTTCTTAAAATTCCGCCGGGAAATGTGGAAAGTTCACAGAAAACTTTTTGTATGAAACTTTTTGTTTATCATCCGATCGGCTCCAAACTAATTTTAAAAACACCGCACTAAAAATTCATTAATAACTGCATACCAGTTTTCCGGAAATTTAACCCACTACACCCATTGGCTAAAAAACAGTTAAATGGCCGAAAGTATACTTTCCAAACGATTAGCTCCAAATTCATTTTCAAAACTACCAATTCACGAATATGACTTTTACATTTTGGAAAGACCTACCGGAAAATGGCCGGAAAAGTGTTGTTGTTCAAAACTTACATGTTTATCAATCGATTAGCTTCAAACTTATTGGCAAAGCTCTATATTACAAAAAATATTATCTTACCGATTTTCAGTGTGGAAAATCCGGAAAATAGCCTGGAAATTATATAAGGGAAACATTTTTTATACACTTGAAAAGTGTATATTAATTTTGCCCAGAAGTTTGTAACGCAATGAAATATTAATTTCCGACCCCATAAACTATATATATTCTTGATCAGGACGACGAGCCGAGTTTAATTCCGTCTGTCCGTCTGTCCGTCCGTCCGTCTGTCCGTCTGTCCGTCTGTCTGTCTGTCTGTTTCTACGCGAACTAGTCCCTCAGTTTTATAGCTATCGAGCTGAAATTTTGCACAGAGGCTTCTTCTTACTGCACGCAACTAATATGTCGGAGCCGGCCGGATCGGATGACTATATCATATAGCTGCCATAGGAACGATAGGTCTAAGAATTAGTTCTAGTTAGAAAAACTTTTTTGTTTTCCATCGTAGCGTCAATAATCTTGGTACATATTAGTTTTATATGATTCTACATAATTCCGAAAAAATTTATCAAAGTCGGATCACGATTGTATATAGCTGCCATAGAAACGGTCGGTCAAAAAACAAGTTCTAGTGAGAAAAACTTTTTTGTTTTCCATCGTAGCGTCCCCAATCTTGGTATATATTAGTTTTATATGCTTTCACAAGATTTTGAAAAAATTTATCAAAATCGGATGACTATAGCATATAGCTGCCATAGGACCGATCGGTCGGAAACTGTGTTTTACTAAGAAAAGTTTTTATACACTTGAAAAGTGTATATTAATTTTGCCCAGAAGTTTGTAACGCATAGAAATATTCATTTCCGACCCCATAAACTATATATATTCTTGATCAGGACGACGAGCTGAGTTCATTTCCGCTTGTCCGTCCGTCTGTCTGTCTGTCCGTCTGTCTGTCCGTCTGTCTGTCCGTCTGTCCGTCTGTCTGTTTCTACGCGAACTAGTCTCTCAGTTTTAAAGCTATCGAGCTGAAATTTTGCACAGAGTCTTCTTTTTACTGCACGCAACTAATATGTCGGAACCGGCCGGATCGGATAACTATATCATATAGCTGCCATAGGAACGATCGGTCTAAGAACAAGTTCTAGTTAGAAAAACTTTTTTGTTTTCCATCGTAGCGTCACTAATCTTGGTACATGTTAGTTTTATATGCTTTCACATAATTCTGGAAAAATGTATCAAAATCGGATCACTATAGCATATAGCTGCCATAGGAACTATCGGTCGAAAAATAAATCTTTGTGAGAAAAACTTTTTTGATTTCCATCGTAGCGTCTCCAATCGTAGTATATATTTGTTTTATATGTTTCCACATAATTCTGAAAAAATTGATCAAAATCGGATGACTATAGCATATAGCTGCCATATAAACGGACGGTCAAAAAACTACTTCTAGTGAGAAAAACTTTTTTGTTTTTTATCTTAGCGTCCCCAATCTTGGTATATATTAGTTTTATATGCTTTCACATAATTTCGAAAAAAATTAGCAAAATCGGATGACTATAGCATATAGCTGCCATAGGAACGATCGGTCGGAAAATGTGTTTTACTAAGAAAAGTTTTTTTATGGTATCAAATTTTTATTATCAATAATTTAAAAATTTGAAATATCTGATATCTATATCCTATATATATTTTTCCAGTTAAATCAGTTGGAGTAAAGTTTTTCAAGTGTATTAAAACTTCGACACGGTCGAAGTTAGCTTTGCCTTCTCGTTTTTCATCCGATTGACATCAAACTCGGTTTGTTAACACATTATAAAAAATAACAAGTAAGAAAGTCGGTCAAGCCCGACTGTAATATACTCTGTACCTGTTTGTACGAAACTAATAACTTTAAAGTGTGAGGTTTTTTCAAAATCTGGGGGTGGCATGTATGGGGGCTAGATAAGAAATGATGAGTAGAATTACCCTAGTACATAACTCGTAAAATTATAAAATTTGTATATAATTTCCTTTTAACATAAAAGAAATTTCTGACCGCAGGCCGTCTCAATTACATCGCTCCTCTCATAGCAAGGTCCAATTGGGAAATTACCAGTTAGCTATTGCATTCTTGGTCTCTCTTTCTCGTAAGTTCTACCAATCGCTACGGTGTTGTTGGTTTTTATTTTCTTTTACGTATAGCTCTAATATCGTTCATCTGATCGAAAAACGATGTATGGCGGGTCGATTCAAAATAACTAGTAGAATATATGTCTAGAATGTTCGAACTATCTATCTTGAAAATTATGGGAGTTATTTCGTTTATTTTTAATTTTCGGGGGAGGCAGGGGGCGTGGCAAAAAATTAAAACTAAACTTGATCTGCCTGCAAGTATAAAAAATATATGTTCCATACACCTCAAACCTCTATCGCTTACCATCTCTGAGATCTCTTCGTTCATACGGACAGACGGACAGACAGACTGTTGATGCTGATCAAGAATATATATACTTTATAGGGTCGGAGATGCCTCCTTCTGGCTGTTACATACATTTGCACAAACCCAATATACTCTGTGTACCTTCGGTACAGAGTATAATTAGACATGTGACTATTCGGTGGTGGAATTTCCGCGCCCCGGTTCGGAAAATGGAGGGCGTGGTTGGGTTCATTGACAATGGTTATGTGGGAGCCCATCGGAATGATATACGTTTTGCTCGCTTTATAGGTAGAATAAATGGAAGCGTTTTTTTTAATACGGGAAAATTTATTGCAAATATGAGTGAGGGTTCATCGCAAACCGTTATATTTGAGCTGATCTGTATTAAATTTGGTTGGAAAGCTCTATGGGGCAATTAAATAGGAAAATAGTTTTAAGCTTTGAGCAAATGCACCCTTAAAGTCGTGAAATGGGTGTCGGGGTGGGTTCAAAGCCAATTGTTATTTGTGAACCGAACTAAAAATAGAAAATTCACTCCAAAATAAATGAAATTGGTTTTTTTGCGTGACAATTGTATTCTTGCACATATTAGGATTTGTGTTCTTTTTGAGGCTGCAAAATTAATTAATTCAAAAGGTATGCCTGCTCTCGCTCGATTAAAATTTTATGTAATAGAATAAGATTTCTAAGGCATATCGATGATTTAAGATTTGGGCCAAAATGCTATTGGCAAATTGTGTTATATGGTCATTAGATTTACGGTCAAATATGTATCTGGCTATGAAGTTAAAAGCCACTCGTAATTTGTGCATGCTGTTAGCATCGCATCAACTCCATAAAACACGTTTGCACGTTTTTGCAATAGTAAGCTTTATGTTTCTTGGCAGCTAGTTTCTAGTTATGGACATAGGTTTTTCCTGTCGCCTTTACTACATGAAAGTTCCAAGATAAAGTATTGTCAAAATGTATTTCAAGGTTGGAAGCATGGTTCGCATAATCGATGGAGGATCCACCAATGGTAAGTTTAGCCAACTGTGTTGTGTTTACTGCCTTCTTATAATTAACTAGCTTTTACCCGCGGCTTCGCTCGCATTTGTGTACGGCACCTTGCTTGTGCCTAGTTTTGTAGTTAATTAGATTCAACCCCAAGAACAAATTTGTTTTAACCTTGAAATAAGTTGAATATTGAATAATTAAAGTCCTTATTTTCTCACCACCGCAGAGATAAAGGAGTTGGCGCTTTTTTCACGTGGTTTCTAAAGTAGACCTATTCTACAATGAAGTTTAAGTACTTTGTACTACAATAATATTGCACTATTTTCATTGTAGAACATGTTTGTAAACTACGTATTTTTACGTTTTTTATCAGGTGCAAAAATTACACAGTTCTACAAAATGAGACCTTTTGTGAGTATCCCGAACATTTTAAACTAATTACAGTTCCTCTACCCATGCTGAATACGAGTTGATATGCCAAAGTCATATCTTAGTTTCCAGTTCCAAGAAATTGCGGAAAAAGCATATTTTCGATTTTTTGACCTATTCGAATTTTTGGAGGCCACACTAACCATAAGTTGATGGGTTTATGAAGCCTATTTGATAGTAAACATGTCAATGCAACTGAGAAAAATCAAACACGCGGTAAAAGTAAAGCCAAAAAGAGTGGAAAATTGCCTCTGAAGTCAAGTTTTTCTATTTTTATAGCGTTTTTGTCAAACTAAATCGTCTGCTACAAGCCAGTAGATTGGTCGGATATTTTTGCAACCACACAATCATATAGTTTAACATATGCACTAATTATGGCAATTTTGTTAAATTTATGACAGGTAAATTGGCAACGTAAGAGCCTTTTTTAACCGAAAAACAACATTTAATTTTATGGGAGGGCAACTAGATTCCAACCCCAAATTTTTATAGGAATAATCAAAAGGCTACTTGATATAACATTGGCTTACGTAAATTTTTATCCAAATGTAGACTAATAACATTCATGGAATGCTTGGTTAAGTTTTGCTGGTTGTGGAAGCATGACGGAATTATAAAAAAGTTAAGTTAAATTATATGAAGCTAAAATAAATGAAGGTATTTTCGACGGTCCTCAAATAAGAAATTTATTCAATGATGTTATAGACTCTTAGAAGGAATACAAAAATTATAAATTTATTTTAAAATAAAAATCTATTTTAAAAAAGAGAAGAAAAAGGAGCATCGAAAATAAGAGGAGTGAAAATTATTCTCAGCTTAATTAAAATATGTTATCATCATTTCAAAGTCTGGCTTGCAATATGTCCATAAAAATTCTCTTTTTGCATTTCTATATGGATATTATTGGGCCTAAAGCTTTTCATTTACTTTGAAACAATTTTTGAATTATATATGCAGAACCCCAAAAGTCAAAAGAGGATTTTAGAACAAAACAGCAGTGGCAGTCCAAGTTTGCAGTACAGCGTAAAAAAGCATTTAAACTGTTCAAATCACTGTAAGCTTATTCAAAATTGAACAATCTTTTTTTGGCATCATAAAACAAATTTACTTACTTTCACTATCTTAACGTAGCATTCCATGAATGTTATTAGTCTACATTTGGATAAAAATTTACGTAAGCCAATGTTATATCAAGTAGCCTTTTGATTATTCCTATAAAAATTTGGGGTTGGAATCTAGTTGTCCTCCCATAAAATTAAATGTTGTTTTTCGGTTAAAAAAGGCTCTTACGTTGCCAATTTACCTGTCATAAATTTAACAAAATTGCCATAATTAGTGCATATGTTAAACTATATGATTGTGTGGTTGCAAAAAATATCCGACCAATCTACTGGCTTGTAGCAGACGATTTAGTTTGACAAAAACGCTATAAAAATAGAAAAACTTGACTTCAGAGGCAATTTTCCACTCCTTTGGCTTTACTTTTACCGCGTGTTTGATTTTTCTCAGTTGTATTGACATGTTTACTATCAAATAGGCTTCATAAACCCATCAAATCATGGTTAGGGTGGCCTCCAAAAATTCGAATAGGTCAAAAAATCGTAAATATGCTTTTTCCGCAATTTCTTGGAACTGGAAACTAAGATATGACTTTGGCCTATCAACTCGTGTTCAGCATGGGTAGACGAACATTAATTAGTTAAAAATGTTCGGGATACTTTTGGCTGTTGAACAGTGTTATTAAACTGTTAGAGGAACTAACCCGTGAGCAGGAGTCTGAGGAGTTTAAAGTCTGCCCCTGTGATTTATTTATTGTAATGGCAGAACATACCTTAAGGGGAAATTGTCGTCTTCTAAATTGAAATGGAATGTCTGTTGGTATAAGAGGAACTCTAGGTATAAATACCGTATCTCCTTTTGCACAACCAGTGAATGTTGTGGCTTCAATAACGTTTTTATGAAGCACTTTTAATTGCAATCTTGTGCCATTGCATAATTTTGGCGCACTCAGATTGCGCAGTAACATAACAGGTCCACCCACTATAAGAATGAGATTGTGTGGTGAAAGTCCAGCTGGGTTTAGTAAATTAAGTACCTCGACTGGATAGTGAACTGCATCTTCAATTTCAACAATACTAACGATGGATTTATATTGCATTTCTTGGCTATTAAATGACTTTTATAGAAAGTTATTAATAAAAGCGGCTCTATCATTTTTGACTGTTAAAAAAACGCTCGTTCTGATAACCAATCTAGGGGCTTAGAGGCTCTTCGATAGACTTTACCAGAGTACATAAGCATGATGAAATGGAATTGTATAATACATCCCAGTGGAGAATCGGTGCTTTTTACACATCAAGTGACCACGAGGCCATTCTTTGCTCGATTGGCGGTCGAGCAGAAGTGATCACTAAGGCCCCCCGCACACAGAGAGCGGAGGGGAGCACAGCTCATCCACTTTCAGCGAGTAAGCTATGCTCAGGTTTGTATGCACCGCACACAGAGAGCGGATAGAAAGCGAAGAGCTGATGCACCATAGTGTTGCTAGTTTGTTTTAACTAATGCATTATTATAAGAAAACAAATCAGTTTCATAACAGACTAACTTCTCTTAATTTAGATAACGTTTTCTTCAATTTACAATTTTTTATACACTTGAAAAGTGTATATTAATTTTGCCCAGAAGTTTGTAACGCATAGAAATATTCATTTCCGACCACATAAACTATATATATTCTTGATCAGGACGACGAGCTGAGTTTAATTCCGCCTGTCCGTCCGTCCGTCTGTCCGTCTGTCTGTCCGTCTGTCTGTCCGTCTGTCCGTCTGTCTGTTTCTACGCGAACTAGTCTCTCAGTTTTAAAGCTATCGAGCTGAAATTTTGCATAGAGTCTTCTTTTTACTGCACGCAACTAATATGTCGGAACCGGCCGGATCGGATGACTATATCATATAGCTGCCATAGGAACGATCGGTCTAAGAACTAGTTCTAGTTAGAAAAACTTTTTTGTTTTCCATCGTAGCGTCACTAATCTTGGTATATGTTAGTTTTATATGCTTCCACATAATTCTGGAAAAATGTGTTAAAATCGGATCACTATAGCATATAGCTGCCATAGGAACGATCGGCCAAAAAAAAGTCTTTGTGAGAAAACTTTTTTTGATTTCCATCGTAGCGTCTCTAAACGTAGTATATATTTGTTTTATATGTTTCCACACAATTCTGAAAAAATTTATCAAAATCGGATGAATGTAGCATATAGCTGCCATATAAACGGTCGGTCAAAAAACTACTTCTAGTGAGAAAAACTTTTTTGTTTTTTATCGTAGCGTCCCCAATCTTGGTATATATTAGTTTTATATGCTTTCACATAATTTCGAAAAAAAATTATCAAAATCGGATGACTATAGCATATAGCTGCCATAGGACCGATCGGTCGGAAAATGTGTTTTACTAAGAAAAGTTTTTTTTAATGGTATCAAATTTTTATTAGCAATGATTTAAAAATGTAAAATATCTGATATCTATATCCTATATATATTTTTGCAGTTAAATCAGTTTTTCAAGTGTATTAAAACTTCGGCACAGTCGAAGTTAGCTTTGCCTTCTCGTTTTGTTTATAGCTTTGCATTTGATTTTTAAAATGTATGTCAAATAATTATGTCTTCACGAGTGCGACGGAAATCTCTCATTGAAATGAGTTTAAAATTTACAAATCGTAAAAAAAACGAGAAGGCAAAGCTAACTTCGACCGTGTCGAAGTTTTAATACACTTGAAAAACTTTACTCCAACTGATTTAACTGGAAAAATATATATAGGATATAGATATCAGATATTTCAAATTTTTAAATTATTGATAATAAAAATTTGATACCATAAAAAAAACTTTTCTTAGTAAAACACATTTTCCGACCGATCGTTCCTATGGCAGCTATATGCTATAGTCATCCGATTTTGATAATTTTTTTCGAAATTATGTGAAAGCATATAAAACTAATATATACCAAGATTGGGGACGCTACGATAAAAAACAAAAAGTTTTCTCTCACTAGAAGTAGTTTTTTGACCGTTCGTTTATATGGCAGCTATATGCTATAGTCATCCGATTTTGATCAATTTTTTTCAGAATTATGTGGAAACATATAAAACAAATATATACTACGATTGGAGACGCTACGATGGAAATCAAAAAAGTTTTTCTCACAAAGATTTATTTTTCGACCGATAGTTCCTATGGCAGCTATATGCTATAGTGATCCGATTTTGATACATTTTTCCAGAATTATGTGAAAGCATATAAAACTAACATGTACCAAGATTAGTGACGCTACGATGGAAAACAAAAAAAGTTTTTCTAACTAGAACTTGTTCTTAGACCGATCGTTCCTATGGCAGCTATATGATATAGTTATCCGATCCGGCCGGTTCCGACATATTAGTTGCGTGCAGTAAAAAGAAGACTCTGTGCAAAATTTCAGCTCGATAGCTTTAAAACTGAGAGACTAGTTCGCGTAGAAACAGACAGACGGACAGACGGACAGACAGACGGACAGACAGACGGACGGACGGGACGGACAAGCGGAAATGAACTCAGCTCGTCGTCCCTGATCAAGAATATATATAGTTTATGGGGTCGGAAATGAATATTTCTATGCGTTACAAACTTCTGGGCAAAATTAATATACACTTTTCAAGTGTATAAAAATAGAAGGCTAACATCGGCTACGCCGATGTTTTAAATACCCTTGCAGTTTTTAAAGGCGCTTCCATTGATAAAAAAAAATTTTTCTCACTAGTATTAGTTTTTAGACCGATCGTTCCTATGGCAGCTATATGCTATAATCATCCAATTCCGATCAATTTTTCCAGAATTGTGTGGAAGTATATAAAACTAATATATACCACGATTGGTATGCTACGATGAAAAACAACGAGAAGGCAAAGCTAACTTCGACTGTGCCGAAGTTTTAATACACTTGAAAAACTTTACTTCAACTGATTTAACCGGTAAAATATATATAGGATATAGATATCAGATATTTAAAATTATGAAATCATTGATCATAAAAATTTAATACCATAAAAAAAAACTTTTCTTAGTAAAACACATTTTCCGACCGATCGGTCCTATGGCAGCTATATGCTATAGTCATCCGATTTTGATAATTTTTTTCAAAATGATGTGAAAGCATATAAAACTAATATATACCAAGATTGGGGACGCTACGATAAAAAATAAAAAAGTTTTTCTGACTAAAAGTGGTTTTTTGACCGACCGTTTATATGGCAGCTATATGCTATAGTCATCCGATTTTGATCAATTTTTTCAGAATTGTGTGGAAACATATAAAACAAATATATACTACGATTGGAGCCGCTACGATGAAAATCAAAAAAAGTTTTTCTCACAACGACTTATTTTTCGACCGATCGTTCCTATGGCAGCTATATGCTATAGTGATCCGATTTTGATTCAATTTTCCAGAATTATGTGGAAGCATATAAAACTAACATATACCAAGATTGGGGACGCTACGATTTAAAACAAAAAAGTTTTTCTAACTAGAACTTGTTCTTAGACCGATCGTTCCTATGGCAGCTATATGATATAGTAATCCGCTCCGGCCGGTTCCGACATATTAGTTGCGTGCAGTAAAAAGAAGACTCTGTGCAAAATTTCAGCTCGATAGCTTTAAAACTGAGAGACTAGTTCGCGTAGAAACAGACAGACGGACAGACGGACAGACAGACGGACAGACGGACGGACGGACAAGCGGAAATGAACTCAGCTTGTTGTCCTGATCAAGAATATATATAGTTTATGGGGTCGGAAATGAATATTTCTATGCGTTACAAACTTCTGGGCAAAATTAATATACACTTTTCAAGTGTATAAAAAAGTTTTTCTCACTAGAACTAGTTTTATGACCGACCGTTTATATGGCAGCTATATGCTATAGTCATCCGATTTCGATAAATTTTTCCAGAACTGTGTAAAAGCATATAAAACTAATATATCACACGATTGGTGATGCTACGATGGAAAACAAAAAAGTTTTTCCCACTAGAACTAGATTTATGACCGACCGTTTATATGGCAGCTATATGCTATAGTCATCCGATTTCGATAAATTTTTTCACAATTATGTAAAAGCATATAAAACTAATATATTCCACGATTGGTGACGCTACGATGGAAAACAAAAAAGTTTTTCTCACTAGAACAAGTTTTCGGACCGATCGTTCCTATGGCAGCTATATGATATAGTAATCCGATCCGGCCGATTCCGACAAATGTGCAGTCTATGTGTATTTAAAGACTTTTTGCAAAGTTTGGTCAAGATAGCTTTAAAACTGAGGGAGGAGATAGCATAGAAACAGACGGACGGACAGACGGACCGACGGACAGACGGACAGACGGACTTGGCTATATAGACTCAGCTTGTCATGCTGATCAAGAATATATATAGTTTATGGGGTCGGAGATGCTTCCTTCTGTGCGTTACAAACATCGTGACCCTCTGCAAGGGTATAATTATGGACTTATGAAATAATATGAAAAATATATCCACCGAAATTCGGGAACATCAGATAAAATTTGATCAATATACGAGGGCGATTTTACAAACTTTTGATTACAGCCTAAACAAACTAGAGAAAGTTAGAAGGATCTAACTGCTTGTTTCGAGAACGGGAGAATGGCAAATCCTACATAATAAATTTATTTTTCCAATTAAAACCGAAAACGAGAAGGCAAAGTTAACTTCGACTGTGCCGAAGTTTTAATACACTTGAAAAACTTTACTCCAACCGATTTAACCGGTCAAATATATATAGGATATAGATATCAGATATTTAAAAATTTTAAATCGTTGATAATAAAAATTTCATACCATAAAAAATTATTTTCTTAGTAAAACACATTTTCCGACCGATCGGTCGTATGGCAGCTATATGCTATAGTCATCCGATCTTGATACATTTTTTCAAAATTATGTGAAAGCTTATAAAACTTATATATACCAAGATTGGGGACGCTACGATAGAAAACAAAAAAGTTTTTCTCACTAGAAGTAGTATTTGGACCGACCCTTTATATGGCAGCTATATGCTATAGTCTTCCGATTTTGATAAATTTTTTCAGAATTATGTGAAAGCATATAAAACTAATAAATACCACGATTGGTGATGCTACAATGGAAAACAAAGAAGTTTTTCTCACTAGATCTAGTTTTTTGAACGACCGTTTATATGGCAGCTATATGCTATAGTCATCCGATTTTGATAAATTTTTCCAGAATTGTGTGAAAATATATAAAACTAATAAATACCAGGATAGGTGACGCTACAAAAGAAAACAAAAAAGTTTTTCTCACTAGAACTAGTTTTTGGACCGATCGTTCCTATGGCAGCTATATGATATAGTCATCCGATTTTGATAAATTTCTCCAGAATTGTGTGGAAACATATAAAACAGATATATACTACGATTGAAGACGCTACGATGGAAATCAAAAAAGTTTTTCTCACAAAGACTTATTTTTCGACCGATCGTTCCTATGGCAGCTATATGCTATAGTGATCCGATTTTGATACATTTTTCCAGAATTATGTGGAAGCATATAAAACTAACATATACCAAGATTAGTGACGCTACGATGGAAAACAAAAAAGTTTTTCTCACTAGAACTAGTTCTTAGACCGATCGTTCCTATGGCAGCTATATGATATAGTCATCCGATCCGGCCGGTTCCGACATATTAGTTGCGTGCAGTAAAAAGAAGACTCTGTGCAAAATTTCAGCTCGATAGCTTTAAAACTGAGAGACTAGTTTGCGTAGAAACAGACAGACGGACAGACGGACAGACAGACGGACAGACGGACGGACGGACAAGCGGAAATGAACTCGGCTCGTCGTCCTGATCAAGAATATATATAGTTTATGGGGTCGGAAATGAATATTTCTATGCGTTACAAACTTCTGGGCAAAATTAATATACACTTTTCAAGTGTATAAAAAGTTGTTCTCACTAGAGCAAGTTTTTTGACCAACCGTTTATATGGCAGCTATATGAGAGAGAGAGAGTCTTGTAAGTGATTGACGTGTGTTATTTGTGCTCCGCAATTAAAAATTATTTTGTGTTGTTTAACTTGCCTATTTTGTTGCAAAGTTTTATTTAAATCATTTCGATATTTCATCATTCTTTTTACATAACCAAAAGGCTAGCAACGATTCCGCTGCCGTGGACTTATTCGCTGACTTTTTTTAATCAACTTACTCCTCTGTCCCTTTTAATAACAAATCTTATCCTTATGACATTTCTTCTTCAAACTCTTTTAATGCTCCCATAATTACTGAATCTTCTCTACTTTCATATTTGAAATCTCTAAAGTCTTTATACTCTCCTGGACCTGACAACATCCCTAGTTGTGTCCTCAGAGAGTGTTGTAATTACATATGCAAACCTTTACTAAAGCTTTTTAATCTATCGCTTGACTCTACTATTTTTCCAAATCTTTGGAAAGAATCCTTCATTATTCCTCTTCACAAAAAGGGTGGAAAATCAGAAATCTCCAATTATAGAGGTATCGCCAAATTATCTGCTATTCCTAAGTTGTTTGAAGAAATCATAACCTCTACATTGCAGCATTACTGCAAATCGGTTTTGTCACCTTTCCAGCATGGATTTGTAAAGAGTCGGTCAACTACGACCAATTTGCTTGAATTCACATCATTAGTTAACGATGGATTCCTTATGAAATGCCAAACTGATGTCATCTACACTGACTTCAGTAAGGCTTTTGACTCCGTGAACCATGATCTCCTCCTCCTTAAGCTTGATCGTATTGGATTTCCCTCCCCTTTTCTATTTTGGATCTCTTCATATTTAAAAGATAGAACTCAAAAAGTTCTGCTCAGATCTAATATTTCAAAACCTGTCTACGTAACTTCCGGTGTACCTCAAGGAAGCCACCTCGGTCCTTTGTTTTTCTCTCTTTTTATTAATAATCTCCCCTCTACAATATCTCATTCTCGGATACTTATGTATGCCGATGACGTTAAACTCATTTTATCTTACAACGACCCGATGCATTCTATTAGGTTGCAAGATGATTTAAACTCGCTTCATTTTTGGTGCTTGGTTAATCATTTATTTCTTAATTGCGCAAAATGTATGTTTATCAGCCGTGCTCCCATTTTCACATTACTTTTGCGATTTCAGCATGTGAACAATTGAATTCCATTCTCACATTTCTTTTTTTTATATGAAAAGTAACACTCATATCTGTGACTACTAGATCAAGTCCGAACAATAAAAAAAATTTTACGAATTAAAATCGGTAAGCAAAGACAAAGTGATTTCAAATCTAAAAATATTTTTCGACTCTATCTAGTTACCTCAGATCTTAATGTCATTTCATATATAAACTAACACAATTTGATTTGTAAAATCATCTGTTCACGTGGACAAATCGCAAAAGTAAGGTGAAAATGGGAGCACAGCTGTATGTCTTTTCATCGTTGCAAACCTTCGCTAGTTTCCTATTCGATTGGCAATGAACCCTTGCAACGAATATCAACTGTCGTTGATCTTGGAGTTATTTTTGATTGCAAATTAAGCTTTAATGATCACATATCCTGTATAGTTAATAAGGCGAATGGAGTACTTGGATTCATTAAGCGTTGGTCGAGGGAATTTAATGATCCCTATACAACAAAAGTTCTTTTTACATCTTTAGTTCGCCCGGTGCTTGAATACTGCTCATCCGTCTGGTGTCCGCAGTATAAAAAGCATATGGATCGTATTGAGTCTGTCCATAAGCAATTCTTGCTTTTTGCCCTCCGCGGCTTAAATTGGGATCCCAACCTTCGGTTGCCATCGTATTCTAGTAGGCTTTTGCTTATTGACCTTCCATCGTTGGCTAACCGTAGAACAGTCCTAGGCGTTTCTTTTCTTCATAAGTTAATTATCGGTGATGTAGACTCTTCTGAACTCTTAGGTCGCCTTAACTTCTCTGTTCCCTCTAGACCAACTAGAAATTATTATACACTTGAAAAGTGTATATTAATTTTGCCCAGAAGTTTGTAACGCATAGAAATATTCATTTCCGACCCCATAAACTATATATATTCTTGATCAGGACGACGAGTTGAGTTCATTTCCGCTTGTCCGTCCGTCCGTCTGTCTGTCCGTCTGTCTGTTTCTACGCGAACTAGTCTCTCAGTTTTAAAGCTATCGAGCTGAAATTTTGCACAGAGTCTTCTTTTTACTGCACGCAACTAATATGTAGGAACCGGACGGATCGGATAACTATATCATATAGCTGCCATAGGAACGATCGGTCTAAGAACAAGTTCTAGTTTGAAAAACTTTTTTGTTTTCCATCGTAGCGTCACTAATCTTGGTATATGTTAGTTTTATATGCTTTCACATAATTCTGGAAAAATGTATCAAAATCGGATGACTATAGCATATAGCTGCCATATAAACGGACGGTCAAAAAACTACTTCTAGTGAGAAAAACTCTTTTGTTTTTTATCGTAGCGTCCCCAATCTTGGTATATATTAGTTTTATATGCTTTCACATAATTTCGAAAAAATTATCAAAATCGGATGACTATAGCATATAGCTGCCATAGGACCGATCGGTCGGAAAATGTGTTTTACTAAGAAAATTTTTTTTTTGTATTAAATTTTTATTATTAATGATTTAAAAATTTGAAATATCTGATATCTATATCCTATATATATTTTTCCAGTTAAATCAGTTGGAGTAAAGTTTTTCAAGTGTATTAAAACTTCGGCACAGTCGAAGTTAGCTTTGCCTTCTCGTTTATATCTAAAATATACCTAGAATAAGATAGATCTACTCACCGATTGATTAGGCACAAAAACGTCGTAAAAAAACTCACACAGATCACTTTGACACTTGTGCCGCTTGTAACAATCAAATCTCAATTGGCAAAGCAAAAAATATGAAGCCAAAGCAAACGCCAAATTAATCCAAATTGCAGAATCGCAATGGAAAACTAAAACTAAACTTTAACCACTCTCGGTTTTTTACAGTTAATGCATTAGAGCAGTGCTGGGCGCGTCCCTATAGCGTGTGCATAGGCAAACGTCGCAGTAGCAGCGACGCGTCGCGACGACGAACACCGACACTATAAGCTCGCTGCGCTGCTAAAAATTTCGTATCGGTTGCCACGCACACATACAAAGCTAAAATATGATAGTATTGTGTGCCCAGCACTGCATTAGAGCAACAACCAAAGAGAGAATCCTATAAGAAAAAGGAAGAAGAAAAACCAACCAAAGAGAGACTCTCATAAGAAAACGGAAGAAGAAGAACTCAATCACATTCCCTTTCGATACCTGCATTTTTATACCCATTACTCGTAGTTACTCTGCGGGTATACTAAGTTCGTGCAAATTTGTGTAACATGCAGAAAGCAGCATTTCCGACCCGATAAAGTATATATATTCTTGATCAGCATCAATAGCCGAGTCGATATAGACATGTCCGTCTGTCTGTTTGAACACCTAGATCTCAGAGACTATAAGAGCTGGAGCTACCGTTTTTTCAGTGTAGACTTGTATTGTCTGCAAGCAGATTAAGTTTGTTTCAAATTTTTGCCCCGCCCCACAGTGGCTCGTTTCGCCGATTTAGCTTTGCAAAAATCATAACTTTTGAACGGAAAGAGATATTTGAAAAATTTCAAAGGGACGATTAAAGAGAATTGATATAGCTTTAAAATGAGCTCAAGCATGTCTTTGTAAGTCAACAGGGTAACTCAGGATCAGCTGCTAAAGTTCATATTTGAATAGACTGAAAAGATTTCATGGAATAGGCAAAACATTTTAAGTTTTTTCAACGTTTTATTGAAAATAGTGTTTTCAAACTAACTTAATGTAATAAAAATGTAATTTGAAATTACTAAAAAAAATTATTTTCATAAAAATTAGTTTTAACATTGGAATTGGTAATTTTCTTTAAAAATGTTGTCAATATAGGTATTCATATCATATGTACTTAATAGATCTAATATTTCTTATGAATATTCTTCGGTTAATTCATCGAGTGTTCTGATGTGTCTGAGAGATGAGATACGGGGATCAGAGGAGGCCGACAACATGTTGAAAAGGTCCGTGTTTTCTTGATGTCGTGATATTTTGCACGTGTTCGCATACCTTTACCTTTTGAAGTCCTAGTTTTTAGATTCTTGGGCTTCTTCTGACAACTCTCCCATCGATTAAAAGTTGTCGTTGTATTATCTGCTATAGTTTTTTTTCGGATATTTTCTACATAACAGATTTCTTGTCTCCTTAGCATATTTTCCATATCTGCATGCATCAAAATTTTCACCACTGCTTAAGACATTGAGAAGGATCCTAAACCTTTTGATGTCCTGTTATCTGAGCAGTTGCCTCATCGTTATTTCCATCATTTGTGTTTCAATAGCCCTGCTTGGGCCAATCGACTTTCAGCCCGAGCTCCGGCAAGAACTTTTGTTGTATATCCCGTTTCCTTAAACTTTCCATTGTTTTTGTGTTGGCACTGTCATCAGAGTCGTCTCCTAGTCATGGAAAAGTATATGCCAATTTAAGCATGATTTCCATACATCTAATCCTTGCATGCAATGGAGAAATGCCGTATTCATAATTATGCTCGTCCGTTTCCGATGTCTCGAACTCCTGAAAGTCCCTTTGATTCCTCTTGCTGATAGCACATGTCAATTTTGATTTGGAATTGTGATGTCGCTCAAAACTTTACGATTAATCATAATCAAGAAGCATTGAAACACAATCAGAACAACTTTTCCTCCTGTATTTTTGACTAGGATTGACATGATTACGTGCACGTCAATTGACATATATCACTGTAGCGGCTAGGTATGCGGGGAAATGCAGCTGCAACTTTACAATACATTATTTATTAGCTACCACATGATTTTCATGCTTCAAATTATAATTATTGGCGACGAGCAAACCATTTTTTTCCGAGCCTATTAATGTTCAAAAATTTACCCAAAAATAGGATCCACCCAAAACCTGAGTTCCAACCATAGCTGTTAAATAATGATTATTAATCATAATTATTACTAATTAGATTATTTATTTTTTGAAAGTAAAATAATCAATTGAATTACGATTATTTTTAGTTTCCCTCGATTGATTATGGATTACGATTATAAATAATCAGAAAAAATCGGGATTATTTGAAATTACGATAAAATAATCAAAATTATTAAAAAATAATCAAAAAAATAATTTGACTACTTTTTAAGATTATTTTTGATTATTTAAAAAAAAAAATTAAAATAACATTTACACAAATAAAAAAACAAGTAAGAAAGTCGGTCAAGCCCGACTGTAATATACTCTGTACCTGTTTGTACGTAACTGATAACTTTAAAGTGTGAGGTTTTTTTAAAAATCTAGGGGAGGCAACACTTCCGACTATCGTTCATCTGGTTAAAAAAAACGATGTATGGGGGCTCGATAAGTTATGATGAGTAGAATTACCCTGGTACATAACTCGTAAAATTATAAAATTTGTATATAATTTACTATTAACATAAACGTATCCATATTAGTCACGCGGGAATCACGAGGGATTTCTGACCGCAGGTCATCTCAATTGCATCGCTCCTCTCATACTTGGTCTTTGCCTACTTACACAAATATCTATGGGAAAGAAGGCGGGGGGAAACTGAGAGCGGCGCAGTCCCATTAGATCCTGCCGCCAAGAAAGGTCCAATTGGGAAATTACCAGTTAGATATTGCCTTCTCGCTCTTTCTTTCTCGTAAGTTCTACCAATCGCTGCGGTGTTGTTGTTGTCGTTGGTTTTTATTTTCTGTTACGTATAGCTCTAGTATCGTTCATCTGATCGAAAAACGATGTATGCCGGGTCGATTCATAATAAGTAGTAGAATATATATCTAGAGCTATTGAGCTATCTATCTTCAAAATTGTGGGAGTTATTACGTTTTTTGAAAAGTGTATATTAATTTTGCCCAGAAGTTTGTAACGCATAGAAATATTCATTTCCGACCCCATAAACTATATATATTCTTGATCGGGACGACAAGCTGAGTTCATTTCCGCTTGTCCGTCCGTCCGTCTGTCTGTCTGTCTGTTTCTACGCAAACTAGTCCCTCAGTTTAAAAGCTATCGTGCTGAAATTTTGCACAGAGTCTTCTTTTTGCAGCACGCAGCTAATATGTCGGAACCGGCCGGATCGGATGACTATATCATATAGCTGCCATAGGAACGATCGGTCTAAGAACTAGTTCTAGAAAGAAAAACTTTTTTATTTTCCATCGCAGCGTCACTAATCTTGGTATATGTTAGTTTTATATGCTTCCACATAATTCTGGAAAAATGTATCAAAATCGGATCACTATAGCATATAGCTGCCATAGGAACGATCGGTCGAAAAATAAGTCTTTGTGAGAAAAACTTTTTTGATTTCCATCGTAGCGTCTTCAATCGTAGTATATTTTTATACTCTGTACCGAAGGTTACTCTGTGAATTATGCTCAATACTCAAATTATCAAGTTGATATTTCGATAGTATCAAAATAATATTTTCGATGTTATTAAAATTATAGTAATTTGTATCAGAATGACATTTCTTTGTATTAATTATACTCTGTACCGAAGGTACACAGAGTATATTGGGTTTGTGCAAATGTATGTAACAGCCAGAAGGAAGCATCTCCGACCCCATAAAGTATATATATTCTTGATCAGCATCAACAGCCGAGTCGATATAGCCATGTCCGTCTGTCCGTCTGTCTGTCCGTCTGTCCGTATGAACGAAGAGATCTCAGAGATGGTAAGAGATAGAGGTTTGAAGTGTATGGAACATATATTTCTTATACTTGCAGGCAGATCAAGTTTAGTTTTGATTTTTGCCACGCCCCCCTGCCTCCCCCGCAAATTTAAAAAACCAAACGAAATAACTCCCACAATTTTCAAGATAGATAGTTGGAACATTCTAGACATATATTCTACTACTTATTTTGAATCGACCCGCCATACATCATTTTTCGATCAGATGAACGATATTAGAGCTATATGTAAAAGAAAATAAAAACCAACGCCAACAACAACACCGTTGCCATTGGTAGAACTTACGAGAAAGAGAGAGCGAGAAGGCAATAGCTAACTGGTAATTTCCCAATTGGACCTTGCTATGAGTGGAGCGATATAATTGAGATGGCCTGCGGTCAGAAATCACGCGTGATTCCCGCGTGACTAATATAGATACGTTTTTGTTAATAGGAAATTATATACAAATTTTATAATTTTACGGGTTTGTACTAGGTACTAGCCCCCATACATCGTTTTTCAACCAGATGAACGATGGTTGAAAGAGTTGCCACCCTCAGATTTTGAAAAAACCTCACACTTTAAAGTTATTAGTTTCGTACAAACAGGTACAGAGTATATTACAGTCGGGCTTGACCGACTTTCTTACTTGTTGTTTTATATGTTTTCGCACAATTCTGAAAAAATTTATCAAAATCGGATGACTATAGCATATAGCTGCCATATAAACGGTCGGTCAAAAACTACTTCTAGTGAGAAAAACTTTTTTGTTTTCTATCGTAGCTTCTCCAATCTTGGTATATATCAGTTTTATATTTTTATACACTTGAAAAGTGTATATTAATTTTGCCCAGAAGTTTGTAACGCATAGAAATATTCATTTTCGACCCCATAAACTATATATATTCTTGATCAGGACAACAAGCTGAGTTCATTTCCGCTTGTCCGTCCGTCCGTCTGTCCGTCTGTCTGTCCGTCTGTCCGTCTGTCTGTTTCTACGCGAACTAGTCTCTCAGTTTTAAAGCTATCGAGCTGAAATTTTGCACAGAGTCTTCTTTTTACTGCACGCAACTAAAATGTCGGAACCGGCCGGATCGGATTACTATATCATATAGCTGCCATAGGAACGATCGGTCTAAGAACAAGTTCTAGTTAGAAAAACTTTTTTGTTTTAAATCGTAGCGTCCCCAATCTTGGTATATGTTAGTTTTATATGCTTCCACATAATTCTGGAAAATTGAATCAAAATCGGATCACTATAGCATATAGCTGCCATAGGAACGATCGGTCGAAAAATAAGTCGTTGTGAGAAAAACTTTTTTGATTTTCATCGTAGCGGCTCCAATCGTAGTATATATTTGTTTTATATGTTTCCACACAATTCTGAAAAAATTGATCAAAATCGGATGACTATAGCATATAGCTGCCATATAAACGGTCGGTCAAAAAACCACTTTTAGTCAGAAAAACTTTTTGTTTTTTATCGTAGCGTCCCCAATCTTGGTATATATTAGTTTTATATGCTTTCACATAATTTTGAAAAAAATTATCAAAATCGGATGACTATAGCATATAGCTGCCATAGGACCGATCGGTCGGAAAATGTGTTTTACTAAGAAAAGTTTTTTTTATGGTATTAAATTTTTATTATCAATGATTTCATAATTTTAAATATCTGATATCTATATCCTATATATATTTTACCGGTTAAATCAGTTGAAGTAAAGTTTTTCAAGTGTATTAAAACTTCGGCACAGTCGAAGTTAGCTTTGCCTTCTCGTTTTTAGATTTTTCTGTGTTGAAATTTATTTTTGAAGATTTTTAATATTTTCCGTTTTTTGTTAAGGCAATTTTTTCAGTGGTTTTACATATTTTGACACAGCTTAACAAAAAACTTTTGCAGAGTTTTGTACGTCACCCTCCCAGAAGGCAGACTTGATCAGATGGATACATCTCGGCCATTTATCCACCGATTTTAATACACCATAGCTTGTTTGACGCTCAATTGATAAAAAAAACGAGAAGGCAAAGCTAACTTCGACTGTGCCGAAGTTTTAATACACTTGAAAAACTTTACTCCAACTGATTAACCCGGTAAAATATATATAGGATATAGATATCAGATATTAAAAATTTTGTAATCATTGATAATAAAAATTTGATACCTTAAAAAAAAACTTTTCTTAGTAAAACACATTTTCCGACCGATCGGTCCTATGGCAGCTATATGCTATAGTCATCCGATTTTGATAAATTTGTTCAAAATTATGTGAAAGCATATAAAACTAATATATACCAATATTGGTGACGCTACGAAAGAAAACAAAAATGTTTTTCTCACTAGAACTAGTTTTTTGACCGACCGTTCTATGGCAGCTATATGCTATAGTCATCCGATTTTGATACATTTTTGCAGAATTATGTGGAAACACATAAAACTAACATATACCAAAATTAGTGACGCTACGATGGAAAACAAAAAAGTTTTTCTCACTAACACTTGTTTTCCGACCGATCAATCCTATGGCAGCTATATGATATAGTCATCCGATTTCGATAAATTTTTCTAGAGTTGAGTGGAATCATATAAAATTAATATGTACCACGTTTGGTGACGCTAAGATAGAAAACAAAAAAGTTTTTCTCACTAGAAGTACTTTTTTGACCGACCGTTTATATGGCAGCTATATGCTATCGTCATCCGATTTTGATAAATTTTTTCACAAATATGTGGAAACATATAAAACTAATATATACTACGATTGGAGACGCTACTATGGAAATCAAAAAAGTTTTTCTAACAAAGACATATTTTTCGACCGATCGTTCCTATGGCAGCTATAAGATATAGTCACCCGATCTGGCCGGTTCCGACATATTAGTTGCGTGCAGTAAAAATAAGACTCTGTGCAAAATTTCAGCTCGATAGCTTTAAAACTGAGAGACTAGTTCGCGTAGAAACAGACAGACAGACGGACAGACAGACGGACAGACAGACGGACAGACAGACAGACAGACGGACGGACGGACAAGCGGAAATGAACTCGGCTCGTCGTCCTGATCAAGAATATATATAGTTTATGGGGTCGGAAATGAATATTTCTATGCGTTACAAACTTCTGGGCAAAATTAATATACACTTTTCAAGTGTATAACGAGAAGGCAAAGCTAACTTCAACTGTGCCGAAGTTCTAATACACTTGAAAAAGATTACTCCAACTGATTTAACCAGTAAAATATATATAGGATATAGATATCAAGTATTTACAATTTTTAAATTATTGATAATAAAAATTTTATACCATAAAAAAAAACTTTTCTTAGTAAAACACATTTTCCGTCCGATCGGTCCAATGGCAGCTATATGCTATAGTCCTCCGATTTTGATAAATTTTTTCGAAATTATGTGAAAGAATATAAAACTAATATATACCAAGATTGGAGACGCTACGATAGAAAAAAAAAGTTTTTCTCACTAGAAGTATTTTTTTGACCGACCGTTTAGATGGCAGCTATATGCTATAGTCATCCGATTTTGATAAATTTTTTCCGAATTGTGTCAAAGCATATAAAACTAATATATATTAAGATTGGAGACGCTACGATGGAAAACAAAAAAGTTTTTCTCACTAGAAGTAGTTTTTTGACCGTCCGTTTCTATGGCAGCTATATGCTATAGTCATCCGATTTTGATCAATTTTTTCCGAATTGTGGGGAAACATATAAAACTAATATATACTACGATTGGTGACGCTACGATGGAAATCAAAAAAGTTTTTCTCACAAAGACTTATTTTTCGACCGATCGTTCCTATGACAGCTATATGATATAGTCATCCGATGCGGCCGGTTCCGACATATTAGTTGCGTGCAGTAAAAATAAGACTCTGTGCAAAATTTCAGCTCGATAGCTTTAAAACTGAGAGACTAGTTCGCGTAGAAACAGACAGACAGACGGACAGACAGACGGACAGACAGACAGACGGACAGACAGACGGACAGACAGACAGACGGACGGACGGACAAGCGGAAATGAACTCGGCTCGTCGTCCTGATCAAGAATATATATAGTTTATGGGGTCGGAAATGAATATTTCTATGCGTTACAAACTTCTGGGCAAAATTAATATACACTTTTCAAGTGTATAACGAGAAGGAAAAGCTAACTTCGACTGTGCCGAAGTTTTAATACACTTGAAAAACTTAACTCCAACTGATTTAACCGATAAAATATATACAGGATATAGATATCAGATATTTAAAATGTTTAAATCATTGATAATAAAAATTTGATACCATAAAAAAAACTTTTCTTAGTAAAACACATTTTCCGACCGATCGGTCCTATGGCAGCTATATGCTATAGTCATCCGATTTTGATAAATTTTTTCAAAATTATGTGAAAGCATATAATACTAATATATTCCAAGATTGGGGACGCTACAATAGAAAACAAAAAAGGTTTTCTCACTAGAACTAGTTTTTTGATTGACCGTTTATATGGGAGCTATATAATATAGTCATCCGATCTTGATAAATTTTTCCTGTATTATATGAAAGCATATAAAACTAACATATACCAAGATTAGTGACGCTACGATGGAAAACAAAAAAGTTTTTTTCACTAGAACTAGTTTTTTAAGCGACCGTTTCTATGGCAGCTATATGCTATAGTGATCCGATTTTGATAAATTTTTCCAAAATTATGTGGAAATATATAAAACTAACATATACCAAGGTAGGTGACGCTACGATGGAAATCAAAAAAGATTTTCTCACTAGAACTAGTTCTTAGACCGATCGTTCCTATGGCAGCTATATGATATAGTCACCCGATCCGGCCGGTTCCGACATATTAGTTGCGTGCAGTAAAAAGAAGACTCTGTGCAAAATTTCAGCTCGATAGCTTTAAAACTGAGGGACTAGTTCGCGTAGAAACAGACAGACAGACAGACGGACAGACAGACGGACAGACGGACGGACGGACAGACGGAATTGAACTCGGCTCGTCGTACTGATCAAGAATATATATAGTTTATGTGGTCGGAAATGAATATTTCTATGCGTTACAAACTTCTGGGCAAAATTAATATACACTTTTCAAGTGTATAAAAATAGAAGGCTAACATCGGCTACGCCGATGTTTTAAATACCCTTGCAGTTTTTGAAAGGCGCTGCCATTGATAACAAAAAGTTTTTCTCACTAGAATTAGTTTTTAGACCGATCGTTCCTATGGCAACTATATGCTATAATCATCCGATTCCGATAAATTTTTCCAGAATTGTGTGGAAGTATATGAAACTCATATATACCACGATTTGTGATGCTACGATGGAAAACAAAAAAGTTTTTCTCACTAAAACTAGTTTTTGGACCGACCGTTTATATGGCAGCTATATGCTATAGACATCCGATTTTGATAAATTTTTTTAGAATTGTGTGGAATTATATACAATTAATATGTACTACGATTGGAGACGCTACAATGGAAAACAAAAAAGTTTTTCCCACTAGAACTAGTTTTTGGACCGACCGTTTATATGGCAGCTATATGCTATAGTCATCCGATTTTGATAAATTTTTTCAGAATTGTGTGGAAGTATATAAAACTTATATATACCACGATTGGTGATGCTACGATGGAAAACAAAAAAGTTTTTCTCACTAGAACTAGTTTTTGGATCGACCGTTTATATGGCAGCTATATGCTATAGTCATCCGATTTTGATACATTTTTTCAGAATTGTGTGGAATTATATACAATTAATATATACTACGATTGGTGACGCTACAATGGAAAACAAAAAAGTTTTTCCCACTAGAACTAGTTTTTGGACCGACCGTTTATATGGCAGCTATATGCTATATTCCTCCGATTTTGATAAATTTTTTTTGAATTGTGTGAAATCATATGAAAATAATATATACCACGATTGGTGATGCTACGGTGGAAAACAAAGAAGTTTTTCTCACTAGAAATAGTTTTTTGAACGACCGTTTATATGGCAGCTATATGCTATAGTCATCCGATTTTGATAAATTTTTCCAAAATTGTGTGAAAGTATATAAAACTAATAAATACTACGATTGGTGATGCTACAATGGACAACAAAAAAGTTTTTCTCACTAAAACTAGTTTTTGGACCGATCGTTCCTATGGCAGCTATATGATATAGTCATCCGATCCGGCCGATTCCGACAAATGTGCAGCCTATGTATATAAACACTTTTTGCAAAGTTTGGTCAAGATAGCTTTAAAACTGAGGGAGGAGATAGCATAGAAACAGACGGACGGACAGACGGACATGGCTATATATACTCAGCTCGTCATGCTGATCAAGAATATATATAGTTTATGGGGTCGGAGATGCTTCCTTCTATGCGTTACAAACATCGTGACAATTTTAATATACCCTCTCCAAGGGTATAAAAACTTTTTGTTTTCCGTCGTACAATCGTGGTATATATTAGTTTTATATGCTTCCACATAATTCTGGAAAAATTTATAAAAATCGGATGACTATAGCATATAGCTGCCATACAAACGGTCGGTCCAAAAACTTGTTCTAGTGCGAAAAACTTTTTTGTTTTCCATCGTAGCGTCACTAATCGTGGTATTTATTAATTTTATATGATTCCACACAATTCTAAAAAATTTATCAAAATCGGACGACTATAGCATATAGCTGCCATATAAACGGTCGGTCCAAAAACTAGATCTGTTGAGAAAAACTTTTTTGTTTTCCATCGTAGCATCGCCAATCGTGGTATATATTAGTTTCATATACTTCCACACAATTCTGGAAAAATTGATCGAAATCGGATGACTATAGCATATAGCTGCCATAGGAACGATAGGTCCAAAAACAAATTCTAGTGAGAAAAACTTTTTTGTTATTAATGGTAGCGCCTTTCGAAAACAGCAAGGGTATTTAAAACATCGGCGTAGCCGATGTTAGCCTTCTATTTTTATACACTTGAAAAGTGTATATTAATTTTGCCCAGAAGTTTGTAACGGATAGAAATATATTCATTTCCGACCCCATAAACTATATATATTCTTGATCAGGACGATCTGCTGAGTTCATTTCCGCTTGTCCGTCCGTCCGTCTGTCTGTCCGTCTGTCTGTCTGTTTCTACGCGAACTAGTCTCTCAGTTTTAAAGCTATCGAGCTGAAATTTGGCACAGAGTCTTCTTTTTGCTGCACGCAACTAATATGTCGGAACCGGCTGGATCGGGTGACTATATCTTATAGCTGCCATAGGAACGATCGGTCGAAAAATAAGTCTTAGTGAGAAAAACTTTTTTATTTTCCATTGTAGCGTCACCAATATTGGTATATATTAGTTTTAGATTATTTTACAAATGTGTGGAAAAATTTATCAAAATCGGATGAATATAGCATATAGCTGCCATAGAAACGGTCGGTCAAAAAACAACTTCTAGTGAGAAAAACTTTTTTGTTTTCTATCGTAGCGTCCCCAATCTTGGTATATATAAGTTTTATAAGCTTTCACATAATTTTGAAAAAATTGATCAAGATCGGATGACTATAGCATATAGCTGCCAAAGGACCGATCGGTCGGAAAATGTGTTTTACTAAGAAAAGTTTTTTTTATGGTATGAAATTTTTATTATCAACGACTTAAAATTTTTAAATATCTGATATCTATATCCTATATATATTTGACCGGTTAAATCGGTTGGAGTAAAGTTTTTCAAGTGTATTAAACCTTCGACACAGTCGAAGTTAGCTTTGCCTTCTCGTTTTGATTATTATACCCTTGCAGAGGGTATATTAAAATTGTCACGATGTTTGTAACGAATAGAAGGAAGCATTTCAGACCACATAAAGTATGTATATTCTTGATCAGCATGACGAGCTGAGTTCATTTCCGTCTGTCCGTCCGTCCGTCTGTCCGTCTGTTTCTATGCTATCTCCTCCCTCAGTTTTAGACCTATCTTGACCAAACTTTGCAAAAAGTCTTTAAATACAAATACGCTGCACATTTGTCGGAATCGGCCGGATCGGATGACTATATCATATAGCTGCCATAGGAACGATCGGTCCAAAAACTAGATCTAATGAGAAAAACTTTTTTGTTTTCCATCGTAGCGTCACCAATCGAGGTATATATTAGTTTTATATGCTTCCACATAATTCTGGAAAAATTTATAAAAATCGGATGACCATAGCATATAGCTGCCATATAAACGGTCGGTCCAAAAACTTGTTCTAGTGGGAAAAACTTTTTTGTTTTCCATTATAGCGTCACCAAACGTGGTATTTATTAATTTTATATGATTCCACACATTTCTGGAAAAATTGATCAAAATCGGATGATTAAAGCATATAGGTGCCATAGGAACGATCGGTCTAAAAACTAATTTTAGTGAGAAAAACTTTTTTGTTATCAATGGTAGCTCATTTCAAAAACTGCAAGGGTATTTAAAACATCGGCGTAGCCGATGTTAGCCTTCTATTATTAAAGATAGTTTATGCGAACCTTCTTTTTATACCCTTGCAGAGGGTATATTAAAATTGTCACGATGTTTGTAACGCATAGAAGGAAGCATTTCCGACCACATAAAGTATATATATTCTTGATCAGCATGACGAGCTGAGTTCATTTCCGTTTGTCCGTCTGTCCGTCTGTCCGTCCGTCCGTCTGTCCGTCTGTCCGTCTGTTTCTATGCTATCTCCTCCCTCAGTTTAAAAGCTATCTTGACCAAACTTTGCAAAAAATCTTTAAATACAAATACGCTGCACATTTGTCGGAATCGGCCGGATCGGATGACTATATCATATAGCTGCCATAGGAACGATCGGTTCAAAAACTAGTTCTTGTGAGAAAAACTTTTTTGTTTTCGATCAAAGCATCACCAATCTTAGTATATATTTGTTTCATATACTTCCACACAATTCTGGAAAAATTGATCGAAATCGGATGACTATAGCATATAGCTGCCATATAAACGTTCGGTTCAAAATCTTGTTCTTGTGAGAAAAACTTTTTTGTTTTCGATCGAAGCATCACCAATCTTAGTATATATTTGTTTCATATACTTCCACACAATTCTGGAAAAATTGATCGAAATCGGATGACTATAGCATATAGCTGCCATAGGAACAATCGGTCCAAAAACTAGTTCTAATGAGAAAAACTTTTTTGTTTTCCATCGTAGCGCCACCAATCGTGGTACATATAAGTTTTATATGCTTCCACACTATTATGGAAAAATTTATCAAAATCGGATGACTATAGCATATAGCTGCCATATAAACGGTCTGTCCAAAAACTAGTTCTAGTGGGAAAAACTTTTTTGTTTTTCATCGTAGCATCACCAATCGTGGTATATACTAGTTTCATATACTTCCACACTATTCTGGAAAAATTTATCGAAATCGGATGACTGTAGCATATTGCTGCCATAGGAACGATCGGTCAAAAAACTAATCCTAGTGAGAAAAACTTTTTTGTTATCAATGGTAGCGCCTTTCAAAAACTGCAAGGGTATTTAAAACATCGGCGTAGCCGATGTTAGCCTTCTATTTTATTTTTATTTTAATCATCATGAATTACCAATCCGCCATTCATCATTTCCCAATCAGATGAACGATAGAAAAGTTCCCGCCCCCGCAATTTGAAAAGTAAGTTGAAGTCGACCCTGCTCGACTTCGAAATACCCGTTACTCAGGGAAAGGTTTATTTAAGAATATTTTATTAGATCACAACATGCCCCAATTGTGGGAGATATGAGGTTTTTTCCAAATTTCGGGGGTGGCAACTCAACTATAGCTCATCAGATCGGGAAACTATATATGGCGTATCGATAAGTAATGATGATCATAATATATGTCTAGAGGGTTCGAATAATCTATCTTCAAAATTGTGGGGGTGGCAACTCTACTGTCGTTCATCTGATCAGGTAATGATTATTAAAATATATGTCTACACCCAAAAAAAAAGTAATCATCAAAATGACACAATTTAGTCATTAATTTAAAACTATTGAGTATCGAATTATGCTCAATACTCAAATTATCAAGTTGATATTTCGATAGTATCAAAATAATATTTTCGATGTTATTAAAATTATAGTAATTTGTATCAGAATGACATTTCTTTGTATTAATTATACTCTGTACCGAAGGTACACAGAGTATATTGGGTTTGTGCAAATGTATGTAACAGCCAGAAGGAAGCATCTCCGACCCCATAAAGTATATATATTCTTGATCAGCATCAACAGCCGAGTCGATATAGCCATGTCCGTCTGTCCGTCTGTCCGTCTGTCTGTCCGTCTGTCCGTATGAACGAAGAGATCTCAGAGATGGTAAGAGATAGAGGTTTGAAGTGTATGGAACATATATTTCTTATACTTGCAGGCAGATCAAGTTTAGTTTTGATTTTTGCCACGCCCCCTGCCTCCCCCGCAAATTTAAAAAAACGAAATAACTCCCACAATTTTCAAGATAGATAGTTCGAACATTCTAGACATATATTCTACTACTTATTTTGAATCGACCCGCCATACATAATTTTTCGATCAGATGAACGATATTAGAGCTATATGTAAAAGAAAATAAAAACCAACGCCAACAACAACACCATTGCCATTGGTAGAACTTACGAGAAAGAGAGAGCGAGAAGGCAATAGCTAACTGGTAATTTCCCAATTGGATCTTGCTATGAGTGGAGCGATATAATTGAGATGGCCTGCGGTCAGAAATCACGCGTGATTCCCGCGTGACTAATATAGATACGTTTTTTTTAATAGGAAATTATATACAAAAATATCGTACATTGTTATACTCTGTACCGAAGGTACACAGAGTATATTGGGTTTGTGCAAATGTATGTAACAGCCAGAAGGAAGCATCTCCGACCCCATAAAGTATATATATTCTTGATCAGCATCAACAGCCGAGTCGATATAGCCATGTCCGTCTGTCCGTCTGTCTGTCCGTCTGTCTGTCCGTTTGTCCGTCTGTCCGTATGAACGAAGAGATCTCAGAGATGGTAAGAGATAGAGGTTTGAAGTATATGGAACATATATTTCTTATACTTGCAGGCAGATCAAGTTTAGTTTTGATTTTTGCCACGCCCCCTGCCTCCCCCGCAAATTAAAAAAAACTGAATATCTTCCACAATTTTGGAGTTACGTTGTTCAAACCTTTTAGACATATATTTTACTCATCATTTCTTATCAAGCCCCCATACATCGTTTTCCGATCAGATGAACAATAGTGGCGCTATATGTAAAAGAAATTTGAATGCAACGACAACAACAACAACGCACTCACTTACGAGAAAGAGAGAGCGAGAGGGCAATAGCTTACTGGACTGCGCCGCTTTCAGTTTCCCCCTCCCTACTTTCCAATAGATATTTGTGTAAGTAGGCAAAGACGAAGTATGAGAGGAGAGATGCAATTGAGATGGCCTGCGGTCAGAAATCACGCGTGATTCCCGCGTGACTAATATAGATATGTTTATGTTAATAGGAAATTATATACAAGTTTTATTATTTTACATGTTATGTACTAGGGTAATTCTACCCATGATTACTTATCGAGCCCGTACATCGTTTTTCAACCAGATGAACGATAGTCGAAATAGTTGCCACCCCCAGATTTTGCAAAAACCTCCCACTTTAAAGTTATCAGTTACATACAAACAGGTACAGAGTATATTACAGTCGGGCTTGACCGACTTTCTTACTTGTTATTTTTCTGAATTTTTGTTGCGATAATTTAGCCGGCATACACAAAAACGTGTGTGTTAAACACTCAATGTCTCAATCGCAAGACGGCAAGGGCAAATGGGTGAGAGTTATACAGACTGTTTCAAGTTTGCCGTATCCCTCATTAGACTCCTTCTTGCTGCCGCGCTTTTGTCGCTCATCAATGAGCTGAATAACAACTTGAAAATTACAAGTGTCAGAATTTTCGCAATTTGCTTTGCTAGAGAGAATCAAGTATGACAGTTGTAATTTTCGAACTAGTGCTCGATAACATCGAAAATGTGTGAGTTTCGAATTGATACTTTTACGTAACAATTTAATAGGCAAAGGTTCAGGTTAACACCTATAATATTGATTTGACACTTTCTTGAATTATATTGATACCAAAATAAAGATACTGGTTGTAGTTTCAATTTGAGACAACGCTTATCAAATTAATATTGATACGAATT